>CAJQZM010040922.1:94047-105911 GCA_907164665.1 Colias nastes | reverse complement strand
GCACTCTTCTAAGGATTGGCTGGCACGGGCTAGCAGGGGTGAGTATTTTGCAGTAAGGTTGCGTTAGTAGGAGGGGTGGGAAGGTTCTAGAAGCTTCTAGAAGCGCCGAACTCAGCGTGCGTGCAGCCATCGAGATGCAGGCGAAGCTAACTAACGCGCACTCGTTCATTATATTGTATTAACTTTTATTTATTTATATTAACTTTAAAAGCATAGGGTTGAAGTGTTTATTACACATTATATTTAACTGTTTTAATTAATATAAAAAAAAATGGATACATAATATTATCCTCATGTAGGTAATCATAATCCAAGATCCTGAACTGTTTTTGTACGACGAAGAGGTTCGAGTACTATGGAAATTGCGGATATCTTATATTGAGGAAAAAATGCGTCTAAAATCCTTTAAGTACATAAATATATTTATATATCCTATGTTATTATAATTGTTCCTTTTTTAAAAAGCGATTCGCTTCTGACACTCGCCGGCCGCTACCGCGGCACGCTCGCTTTGCTCGCTCGGCTCGTGCGTTCTTTATTAAAGTCTAACCTAACCTAACCTAAATGTTTTTTATTGCTTAAACCATTCGCTTCTGGCATTCGCCGCTGCACTGCACTGCCGTGGCACTAACTTATATGACAATAAACAAGTTCTAAAAATATTCAGAATTTTTTAATGTTTTATGGACTTTATATATTTTATACGATCTGGCCAAATGTGGATGACCATATCGTGAAACGTTGACGATTTAACGATCTGATCAAACCATGTTGGCCATTTCATGAAATGCGACCATTTCGTGAAATGATCGATCATATCATGAAATGAGCAAATCTACGATATGGCCACGACATATACATATTTATTCCTATATATTAAAAAAGCAGTTTACCTCATACTCATAAAAAGTAATTACTAATTAGTTTTGAGGGCGCTAAACGTAATACAAAATATTAGATATGATTATTTGAAACTAAAATTTATTATATGTAGAACTGAGTCCGGCATTTCTATTGCATCTATATAACCGCGACGTAAGGCCTTATCTAGATGCAAGACACTTGCATTTTGCGCTTTACAGTCGCAGTTTTTGGCATTCAATTTAGGTATATAAGAATAAAAATATAAAAAATCAATATATACAATCAATACTATTTCCGTTCATAGCGTTCACATCCTGGGTGCGTTTCTACTCCGGCTATCCCCGCGAAGTAAGGCCCTATCTTGACGCAAGGCACTTACATCTAGGGCACGCGGCCAAAGCCTTCGCTCTACGCGAGACTCCGGCGGCCCTTGCGAAACGAGCGAGGTCTGATCCTAAACTAATGAGGGAAAAACCTATGAATAGATTGACTGTGAAGGATGAGGAACAGAAGAAGAGACCTGGGTATGTTGTGTTTGTGTATTTTGAAAAGGAATTAATGTTAATTTTATTCCTATTATGGTTAGGAAACAGATTTAGTGCTCAATAGTCCAATAATTGATTGATTAGAAAATTGGTAGCGTCGAGCATACAGTCAGTAACGATGGTCATTTTGACAGTTATAAACCAATTACTTTTCATAAATAGATATTCTATATCGGACATTTTTTCCTTTATTGAGCTTTTTCAATTTGTAAATTGTTTTTAATCCATTAATTCAATTGTATTTTATTCATTCGTCATGTAAGAACCTTATAAAATTGATATATATTTTTCATTTCTAGTTGGCTAATGACATTAAATACCTTACAGATTCCCTAAAATGAAGCCGGGCGCTTTCGCAAACAGAATAGCCAATAAACAGAGTTCGATGCACACAGCTAGCGAGTTTGACAGTGGGTTGCCGCCCGTCGATACTTACACTAAGAAGAGGAAAAATAAGTAATGTGTATGGATTAGTAGCATAAACTTTCTAATGTACAATGTGGATTGTAAATATACGTTTTTATAAATATATTTCTTTTATTTCTACCTCGCCTTTTATGAGAATTTAAATATATATGCAACTTAGTTACCTTTTTTTTTTGTATAGTCTAAAACTCCCTGGTTTTCAATTTATCTAAATTAAGTTGTTGATATATTATACACATGCTGTTGTTATATACAAGATAAAAATGAAATTAATACACTAGAATTAGTCACTTAGGTAGGTACTTAAAAGGAAATATCACTACATAGTATAAAACAAAGTCGCTTTCTCTGTCCCTATGTCCCTATGTCCCTTTGTATGCTTAAATCTTTAAAACTACGCAACGGATTTTGATGCGGTTTTTTTTTAATAGATAGAGTGATTCAAGAGGAAGGTTTTAGTATATAATTTATTAGGTTTTAGACAAAGCGGGCGAAGCCGCGGGCGGTAAGCTAGTTTGATATAAAACCGCTTATTTTGCTGTATTCGATTGTTCAAAACCTGATACACACATTGAATTATCTAACATAATCTTTATGCATCGACGTGTTACATAATTATGATTAACGGGATTAAATACGAATGTAACTTCGGCGGATATGCTTTCACCGCCAAACTTGGCAGCTAATCGTTTTCAAATTTAGCGAGATAATACAGATTATTGCCTAAAATAGACACGCTATACGAGAGAAAGTAAAGACAGGGTCACAGAATACATAATAGTAGCTAAACGCTACAGAACGGACACTCTCCGCCTCCCGCCAAAATAAAAACACTTACCTCACCCCGCACGATCAGCCTAAAAATGGTCCGTATTTTTCTGCAAGGACGATATGCAACGAAGATTGACAACATTAATCAATTTTATTATTTTCGATTTGTGATTATCGTTTTTCGTAGAAAATGGTTAGATATTGTGCTGTTTACGGATGTATTTCATCAGAAAAACGCGAATTTTTTTTTTCGCTAGTCACAAATGTGCCAACCATAGAAATCTAAATAACAAGACACTAGAAGTCGTAAGCGCGCGTGACATTGTCGCCGCTCAGGTGGTTACCATACCACAAGTCTGTTCGTCGCTTGTTCAGTTGTTCCTGACACGTGCGTGAGTAAACATGGTGTGTTGCAGCATTTCCCAGTGCGGAAATTCTTCCATAAATTGTAATTATACTAATAAAGGAATAACATTTCACCCTCAAGTATTTTTGTTTATAAATATTGCCGTTTTTCCTTAAAATTAAACAATATTTACAAGTAATACGAATGACACAGTCAACCGTTCCTCTCATCACGTTTAGCTATACATTGCCTTTTACTATTGTCAACATCTGACAGGTCGGTTGTTATAACTGCCAGATGTTATCAAATGACAATTACAAGAAGCAATGTACTGCATTGTTAACGATAAAGAGTAAATAGTCGCAAGCTAGTGATGTGATGTGTTAAAATTTTTTTGCGTAATACGATGTTAAAATATAATTTATAATAATTAGTAGTTAACTAGTTTTTTATTTATTTCAATATAAGTCTTATGACGACTGATGGAATAATTGGATTATATTTTAATTTGAATTTTATTTTATTTTTATAACTGATATATAACTTTTTTAACTAAGTACATCGATACAATCATTTTCGGACAATTTTACTGTAGATACAGAATCACATTAATTAAAAAATATACAATAATGCCATAATGTAAAGGATATTCTTCGTTTAGGTTGACAAAACTATTTTATATTAAATATATTCTTTGTAGATTTCCACAATGTCCTGACATTAAGGACAAATGGATATCCGCGACTGGGAAAAAAAAATTGTTAATTTAATCGGTGTACATACATAAAAAAAACATACCGGCCGAATTGATAACCTCCTCCTTTTTTTTGAAGTCGGTTAAAAACTTTTAAATCTCTTTATAAACTACTTTCGTTTTGCTCTTGTTCTATCTCTTCACGCCGTACTCCAGCAACACTCTCTCTCTTACTCTAACTTTCTTATTGATTTTGAATTTTTTGTTGTATGTGTATTCGGGACATACTACTAATATTATAAATGCGAAAGTTTGTGAGTCTCGGCTATCTTTCCTATGTTATAGTGTAAAAGGGCTCGCAGTACATTTCAGATCTTTAAATTTATACTTTCAGCAGGAAATGCTATCATGTGGATCGATTTTTGTTATGGCACAATTGTTATAACTCTTATAGTTTTGGTGGTCTGGCGCGGTTCTGCATCAGGTGTTCGAGATTTTCAAATTTATACTCTCAGTTTCTAAACCCCCTCCATTTTTTAAATATATTATACAATGTACAGACACTGTTTTATTATTTGTATATACAGATAAATAAATATTTAAGTACATAACATATTTTTATTTCTTATATATCTAGTCTGCCGTGGGCTCACGAGATGAGCCTACCACTGTATTAAAATCAACAACTATATATTTCTTATTTGTTAACTATCACTTAACTATTGATAACAAGGCTGATGATGTCTTACATCACTAAAGCGTTGAACGAACATTGAATGACGTTATTGAAATTTCAACCTTATTTCTATGCGTTGAGGTTCAAGTTATATCTATCAAAAATTAACGCCCTCTGTTGTCGAATAGCGGAATTTTTTCGTATTTGAAGTTTCTAAGCAAAAGGAAACAAAACATCTCACGTACCTAGGGATGTTATACTAAAATAAACCGTAAAGTCGTGAGTTAGGGTACATATTAAAATGCGAAATTTATTATTTAAGTTAGTTTTCATTAAAATGAAGCTGTCCAATAAAAGGCATAGTTTACTTGTGTGAACTGTCTAGTTATCGGTTTAAATGTGTGGGTTTTGGCGACAGTGGTTTTCATACTAATTATGACATTATAACACTTCTATGTCTCTTGTTATTTAGATTTCTATGGTGCCAACCATAAAGCGTTAACACACACATTTGCAGTCTCTACAGTGTGACTGTCAAAACGATAATTTTGTATGGAGTGTCCGGGGTGTGACAGGGTGTCAAAGTGTTATGAAAATGCGAACAAAATCATTGGAGTTAGTTACAAATAAATGTACTTCTATAATTGGAAAATGGACCTCCGAAATTGTAATCGAGCGCGGAGTCGTCAGCCGCGTAATGGAAGCGGAGCCGATGGCTACCGTTTTCATTTCTGATTCACGGATGACTCGAATGAAAAATGACTTTAAACCATTACCGTGCCCCGTCCGGCCTTTTGATATTTAAATTTTTTTTCAAGCGGCCATCATTATGTCGGCATGATTTGCGAATTTCGCCCCAGCGCGCGGTTTTTGTTAGCCCTGAACTTTTTTGTAGCTCTCATTTATGATGTTTTTATTGCTGCATAATGACAAATTAAAAGAGTATTGTTGAGCTCTTTCATGCTATAATCTTCCCCTTCAAGCTTGATGAGTTGTCTCCAGAGACACTTTTGAATGTCTTAATCGTGACGATGATAAATTTTATATTGTTACTGGATAACGCATAGCTTACTGTCTTCATTGTAAAACCGTGTCTTGTAGCTTATATGGAATTATGAAATTATATGTAACAGTAGTGCGTAAAATAGATTATAAAATTAAATTTTTAAGATTATTATTCTGAACGCATTTATTTTGTCAAGTGCATCGACGTTCCCAAAACGATCGAATGTTCTTACTTCATAGGTTTTTTTTCTTATTATGTTGAATAACTCCATAAAAGAGACATCACCTTTCAAATGTAAAGAAACTCTGTCTATTTTCTATTTATTTAATGACAAGATAGAAATAACAACGACATTAAACAGTACTGCTATAGCTATCTAGGTACCTACATGTAAAAATATATAAGTACAGTCTATGTAAACCTGGTCATATTTAATTACAATTTTGCGTAACATTGTTCTGAACTTGTCTCTAGGCAGCTTTTTGTTTTCTGTATATACCTAGTATAGTGGTGTGCCGTGACTTCTCGCATCATTAAGCGGCACATTTGCATGGCGGCCGGCGCGCCAGGGCTCGTGAAAAGGCCTTTTCATTAGCAATTTTACGGAAAAATTGTTCATTACAGCTGCCTTTGTTTTTAATTAATCATTTATCAATAAAGTTATAGCTTTTATCGACAAATGTTTTTTTTTTATTATTTGCTGAGAACCAAGAAGTTTTATAATTATTTCGCTATAGGTACATATAAATATTTTGAAATATATTTAGCAATATAAAAGATAACATAAAATTTAGAATAAGTGGTGCGTACTACTTACAACTATTATCAATTCATAGATATGGAATAGAACACAAACTAGCACTTAGTTGTTTCTATTTTTAAATGCACACAAACGTTACAAAATACTAATTAGAAATTTTTACATTCACAATTCAAACGCGCAAAAACAGTAATAACATTGAATTACGAAACATATTACTAGATTACAAAACAAGCCATTTGCTACTGAGCGAGCGTCCGCGTCGGCTCATCTTTGATTGATGTATGATGAATTGAATCAGATTAAATAAATTCGGGCTTCATAGTAGCTTCTTTCACGGCAAGAATTCTAATAGAATAGACGGCAAATCAATTCGGTAGTACCATCAATGGGGCAAGCTTGGTGGCCTACAGGAAAAAATAGAGCTGCCGCGGCCCGCGATAAACTTTTCTACCTCTATTGTCTACCCTCTCTGAGGAATCAAAGTCCAAGCAATTGTGGATGCAAAACCGCTTTGAATGCTCATAAAATATACGGAAACGCAGTAATCGCTCATTAATTACTCATTATTTTTTTCCAAATAAACCCTTCTCTAACCTTCTTACATTGTTTTCACAATGAGGGAGAATGTATACGTGTTTATTCCGCTTAATTGAGCATAATTGTGATAGTAATAAAACAATCAACTATTTACACAAAAAAATCATTAGATACGCTTGGAAAACATTTTATATACCTATATGGTAAGGCATTTTATAATCATGTGAGGAGTTATAATGACGAAATCCAGCGACTGTAGAGATCTGCAATAAATTAATTATTCATGGTAATTTTAAGAATAACACAATTTATTTTTTTCTTCATGTTTACATTTTGTTATGATCTTTTCTTGTACTCTACCCTGTTTACTCATCACAATGATTTCTCTGAAACAATCAATGTTAAGTGGGCAAACTACAAACAAACATACGTAAAGTAAAAACGTAATTTAGCAGTAGAAGGTATGTTAATTGTTATTTATTACGTTTTTACTTGGTTTTTACGTTAGGTTAGATAATAAGTCGTATAACATACAAGATAAAAAAGATAATGGTTAATTTTCTAAGTTTCAACAATAACACATTGTAAGTAGGTACTTAGTGGAAAAGTCCCATGTTTTACAATTTCCTCCGTTAGATCGTTCTTTCTTTATGGACAAGTTGCTGAAGCAAGTATCTGTGCTCTACCAGACCGAGACAATAGGTATTTTTTATCTCGTATGTTGCAAATGAACTGTTCAATGTTTTGGTGTTTCTTTAAACTAATTATAAAAAAATTCACGTAGATAAAACTACATAAAGTCAGCTGCTTGTAGATAAGTCATCAAAATAGTATACATAATTATTTATTAATAAAAGTATTTCACAACAAATAAAAAAAAATATACCTTAAAAAAGAGTAATGGTATAAGTTCTGCACAGCCAGTTGGTCTATGCGTTGGTCGGCGTTGGTTCAAACGCCTAGTCATGACCCACCGAATTATGGACACAAAGCGTCGTTGATACCGAATATTCCATATAAATATTGAGCTAATCGCCCTTTCAATGAAGCGGCCCGCTTTTTATTAATAATTGATCGCAGAGAGGCGAGTCATGCGCCGTATTGTGAAGATAGTCGAACATATTTTTTGCTGCGAGTTAACTCATTAAGCGAGCATATGACGGCGAAGGGGCGTGCTCCCGTGGAACTTGTCCGAAACTAATTTTCGATGGGCCCAAGCTATGCCCTGAATTGTGGAACTAATCTTTGTTTATGTTTACCTAATAATGTTTTTTCGGGCGACATAATATTGCCTACTTTCGAATGAAATGTCAGACCATCATTGTATCATAAATAATTATATTTAAAACATAATTACAAAGTGTTTATAAAATTATTGATTTAGAAGCTTACCTAGGCTTATGAATTACTATACAATTGTTATTGAAAAGAGCTTTGTGGTGGTTCATACAGAATAATTAAGTAATAGATCGGTATACTTACTCTATCACGCAATAACTAATTTACTTCCATGGATTAATATTCTCGAACAAATCAGTTAATAAACGTTAAACTTTTATTTAGTGACAGTGCATAACCTACTTACGAAATATCAAAAAAAGATATCAACATGCTACATAACGTACAAATACTTATTTCACCAAAGAACAATGCTTACTTTCATTAAAAGCAATGTCTACTTAGTTCCGTTTATCCCACTTATCTAAGTAATTAAACATTCTCACAGTTTTCATAATACAATAACTTTTAATTTTTTAAAGTATTATGAGTGCGTCGCTTACAGGTGGTTAGGTTAACAGTATAACAACTTCGTGAGAAGTCGGTTAAAAACTGTATCATGACTATATTTTTGTTGCCTTTGGGGAATAGCTTTTATATATTATCCAAAATTTATATTCTATCATAATAACGTATTAATATTTTATTTATTACATCAATGATAGAGATTTTAATGCTTGTTCTACCGTCTACGTTGTAAATTACACACCAAAAATAAAATTGCCCTATGATATACGAAAAGAAATTTAATTCAGTATTATTATTTTACTGTTACTGATTATAATAATTGTATATATATGTAAGTAAATTAAAGTGACCTTCACAGAAATCACAAGCTTTCACGGTAATAATACTTATATTTGATAGAGCTTGTGTTTGAGTTGCATAAAAAAGAAAACTATTTTACCAAGGCACTTTTCACTACCTACACCAATTCGTAATACTTAAATTAATGAAGAACTATATCTACTTCTTTTGTTTTGACTTCTAACAAGACAAATTTTATTGAACTGTCATAATTAATTATTGTTGACACTTGCAAATTGTTTGAACCAAAATAATTGAAACTCATGGTGATCATAGCAGCTATGCTTGCCATTGTTCGCAAGATGTTGCCATCCGATTAGCGTTATTGTTTCGAAGCGGGAAACGGCTAACATTCACTCCATTTCATATAATTGAGTGAACGAGAAACATTAACAATTATAATTATCGTAATGTAGATCTAAATACATACATATATTTGGGTATAACAATGTTTCAGGCAAACGATTTTCTATTTTCAGAAGGTAATTTGAGCTGGCTTGCGTGTAACACTATTTGCATAAATAAATCCTTATTATTTAATCATGTGTTGAAAAGCGTTGTAAATATTTTAAGTAGTTTATTATGATTTATGTTCAGCTTAAGCATATTTGTTGAAAATATTTGATTCGTACAAACGATCTCACTTGAATAGAATTCTTTGAAGTTTTAATTTAATAAAACAAGCTACATAATATGGAGGGCAGAGCCACACACTCTTATAATAGAAATGTAGATATTAGAAGACGACAACTTTATCACTTCATATTATAAAACAATGTCGTCCGCCGCGTCTGTCTGTTCTCTATCACTCAAAAGCGCATATCCTCTTTTTCCTCCTTTCTCGAGCTGTCCATGGGTGAAAACACGCGTGTTTTCACCCATGGACAGCTCGAGAAAGGACGAAAAAGAGGATATATAATTTCTTAAGACAAGGAACGTAGGCAAAACCTGGAGCGGAATACTAGTTTATTTGTAATATATAAATAAAACAAATAATAATTTTTAATAATCCACTCTGACGATGTACGAATAAATCTTTAATTGTACATATGGTAGGTTGTTTAGTGTTGTAAGTTGATGTCATATTTTATTCTTGAGAACTCACGCTCACCCTTTGTAATGGAAATCACACACTTTTAAAATGTTTTATATGTATAATAAGATATTATAGGCATATAAACCGGCTGGCCTGGCACCCAGCGGCGGCCTTAGGGGGTGGCGAACAGGGCAATCGCCCGGGGCCTCGCTCTTGCAGGGGCCTCGCGCAATAACCCACCCAAGCAAATTTAAAAAAATGAAAATGTCTGCGTGTACTAGAGTACACACGTAAGAAGTGAAACTTCTTTATGACCTTATTTTTCAAAACACTTTATAGACAAGCGGCAACTTTATAGATTTAGTAAAGTTAATAGCCCGATTTGATCCTGTGCTGAGACTTCACCTAAAACAAGTAAAGGATAAGACGATTAATGACCACTACATCGGAAAAAATATTCAAAATGAGCTCATACAATTAATGGCAAGTCACGTAAAGACTCAAATTGTTGAAAAAATAATAAAAAATAAATATTACTCGATTATTCTTGATTGTACTCGCGACGTTTCTCGTGTTGAGCAACTTTCAATTATTATAAGATTTTTTAATATAAATACAGCTGAAATTGAAGAACATTTTATTGGTTTCTTAGCCGTCGAAAAAACCACAGCTGAGAGTTTGACTAATTATATAATCACAGAATTAGAACAGTTAGGTATATCATTGAAAAAATGCAGAGGCCAAGGATATGATAATGGTGCGAATATGCGTGGTGAAAAAAGTGGTGTCCAAAAACGTATTCTTGAAATTAATCCACTTGCTTACTTTTTACCATGTGGGAGTCATAGCTGGAATCTCATCCTAGGAGATGCAGCATCGTCTTGTGTCCAAGCAAAATCTTTTTTTGGTTTGCTACAAAGGTTGTACACTCTGTTTGCCGGCTCAAGTCAGAGGTGGGCTATTTTAAATGCTCATGTAAAATCGTTATCGCTGAAACCACTTTCTGAAACTAGATGGGAGTGCAGGGTGAAGGCCGTTAAATACCAACTAGAAAAGGAAATAACTACCTACGAATTTGTAGTTTCACTTGTCATATGGTATGACATTCTTACAAAGATAAATGTTATAAGCAAAATGTAGCAAGGTGAAAACATGCACTTAGATGTGGCTATACAACACCTAGACGCATTCACAAATTGGCTCGATAATAATTATCGAGAAAATGGTTGCCAGGCATCCCTTGTAACAGCGAGAGAAATAATTAAGGAAATAGCCGAGGAAAATGACATTGACAGGCAGTTCAAAGAAGTCAGAAGACGACGTAAAAAAAGGCATTTTGATTATGAAGGAGAAGATGAAGGTCATGAATTGAATGCGGAAGAGATTTTCAAAATAAACTATTTTTATGTCATTGTCGACAATGTGCGCGCAAGTTGCCATCCTAGGTTTAAGGCACTTAAACATCATGAGAGCATATTTGGTTTCATGTAAGTATAATATAAAAAGATTAAAGGAAATTAGTGATAGTGAACTTTTGAAGCAATGCAGCGACTTGAAAATATCTATAATGACAGTAGGGGAATCATGTGATATTGATGGACATGAATTGTACGAAGAACTGAGTATGTTCATGCGTGTGTATGAAGGAAACGACGATATTATCTCGGTGCTGAAATACATAATAGAAAACAAATTAACTGAAGTTTACCCCACTATCGAAATAGTCCTGAGAATTATTGCCACCACACCTGTGACAGTTGCGTCTGCTGAAAGGAGTTTTTCGAGGCTTAAAATTATTAAAACATATTTGAGGAATTCGATGACACAAGATCGGCTTTCAGCCCTTGCTATTCTTTCAATCGAAAATGACGTAGCTCATTCATTGGATTATTGTGCTTTAATTAAAGATTTTGAGCAACGTACAACGAACCTGTTCCAGCAAACTTCCCCTGTCCGACCTGCGGAAAAGTATGTCGATCTCGCATTGGATTGTTTGGACACCAAAAGCATTGCTCAGGCATAGCACCATAAACCGTCTGTAATAGACGTATAGGCCAACGACGAATTAAAGATTTTAGCCTTAGGAAAAGCCGCAAACATCAATTTTAAAATTTA
>CAJQZM010040922.1:81351-93647 GCA_907164665.1 Colias nastes | reverse complement strand
TGTATAAATATATAAATATTTTAAAACTCAAATTTTATTCATTTGTATAACTTTATCATTTCTCCTCAAACATTACAAATACCTAAACCAAACAACCAGACCTACTTTCGCATCACATACATTTCACGAAGAGCAAAGGGCCTCGCAAAGGGCCTGCCGCCCGGAGCCTCGCAATCGGTAAGGCCGCCGCTGCTGGCACCTAATGACGTGGAAAGTGGTCGGATGCTTCGCGATGAAAAACTGGTAAGTTTGAGCGCTCACTTTGTAAAACACTGGGTAATAGCAAGAAACAACCGTTTTACAATAAGTAATCAGTGTATAACAAAAACGCAAGCTATTAATGGCTGCTAGCGACTGAATTATTATTCATGACTTAACGGAGGTCTCACATTAACGATCATTAAACTTTACGGGAACTTATAAAGAATGATACACAAACATTATGTGCATCGTAATAAGGTATAATTTGGATTTATTATCTGTTTAATTGGTAATGTACTATCTGGCCTTTACAAAGATAATCAACGTTTCCTTACGTACTTATTTGTGTAAACAGGTACTTAAACATAGGTATGATACTAACCTATGTATATTAAGAAAGTTTATACGTGTAATTTTTTACGACATATAAGTTAAAGTGGGTAAATACATTAACTTCACATGAAAAACAAACAATTTTGTTTTTAGTATAAGTACCTAAGTTTGAATTTTATTAAATGAACTTTTCATTTTGTTCAATTAGGTATTTTAAAGATAATTGTTTAATATCGCGAGCTCAGCTAATTGTCGGCATACATCAGTAAAGTTTGTTGCTATATAATTAGCGATACTAAGTAATTGTTGTTATTGTGGTTCAGGGATCAATACACAATATAATCACTCAGAAGAATGTACTCAAATATTCAATTAAACCACATCCACTGAGCAGTTAGTCACGTTATCCGCCCATGCAGTAATTTTCTAACTCAGCAATTATGAAACATTTTATGAGGAAGACTGTTTAAAATTCAATAAGATACCGAATAATGTGCATAATATTCGATTCGAGTATGTCTATTAGCAATGATTGATTACTAATTTCTCTTAGAAATGTATCTTTGCCTCAAATTAAACAGTAGTTAAAGAACCTAATTAATGATAATACATAACTTTGCACGTTTAAATTAAAAAAAAGAAATTGTTTTCTATCTTCCACCGCAATTGCAGAGTTTATGATGCGTAAGAACGCAGAGCTGAATGGCTAATTCGCATAAAACGATATCCTGTTGATATTTCCATTTTCTCACTTCATGCATCTTTGAGTATTGTTTTTTTCCTACTCTTTATCAAATACCTTGATGGCTGCGATACGATTTTCTAGGTGCTGAAGTTATTTATTAGCACTGACATCGATCTGCGTTAATAGCAGTTGTAAATATTTTGTGCTGTGTGTGTGAGCAAAGTGCAAAAAACGCTACGTATCTATCTCAAATCCTATGTGCCTATTTTCTTTGAAGCTAAAAAAGAAAACAAAAAGAGTATAAAAATGCCAAAGCTACTGTTCCTATTCATATTGAGACGTACGAAACCAGCGCGTTCTGTGACAGTCACAAAAAGTGACAATTAGGTGGTATTGATTGCCGAGTTTTTGTTAATAAAAAGTGTATTATCGAGATTTTAACATGGACCGGTGTCGCATGTCCCGTGAGCGAGTGAGGTGAGGTAGCCGCACGACGGCTCGTCTTACCCGTCAACGATATATTAACCAATAGTTTAACTCCGTAATATCGATTTACAATTGCTCGCAAGTAGCTTCACTCTGTTTTTATTTAATGCCATAATTATTTTTTGTGTTCGATTTTATACGATTCGTGCAGAAAATAACGAACTGTGGAAGACAATTTATTTAGTCTTACATTATGTTCTATTTTATATGCAGAAAAGACGCAAAAATATCTAATTAAAATGAATTGTTAAAGAAAAATATCGGCAAGTGCGCATAGAAACAGTTTTTATACAAAAAATAGAGATAAAGAATAAATATCATAATTGAGATTTAAAAGATAATTAAATCCTAAATTCTTTAAAGAATAGAATAAGAAACGAGTTATTAACTTTTCTGAAATAAAAGTTATTTTCATAAGTATTTCTTATAAACATAGGTGGTACATTTCTTGCGAGTGCTAGTAAGCATTTAACAACGACCTGTTTATAAAACACAGAGCTTCAATTTCTCACCCTATCAAAGTTTTCACACAAAACTTATGAGTCTTAATCACGCTTTACAATTTAAAACCGGCTTATAAAAGTGGAAAATTATAATTTAAATAATGTATCGCGTCTCTGGAGGAAGTATAAAAATAGCAAGTACTCATTTTGCTTTTTAATTTAGCATATAAAATCATTTATGACCGTACACACATTCTGACACTAACATATGCATTGTTTTTGCTTTTAACGTAGTAATTAAGTACCTATTTGCGATGCTAAAATATTTAAAATATAAAACATTACGGGTTAGACGGCAGCATGTGAGCAATAAAAAGTTTTTTTGATACGCAACAAAGCGTTTTATGACGGCGTATATTTTAATTGTTGTTCAATTAAATTAATTTTGCATTATAATATTAATGACTTTCTCAAACATAACAAGCCTTTCGATGATTGTTGTTCTCGTTACGATTAACTTCAGTTAATGAATGCAAGAATCAAAATAATAATATTTCATAAAGACTCATAACTATAACAAAACCGTAACAGCGTTTCGTCTCACTCATCTCGTCAAACAATGCAATAAGAAACGATAATTATTAAATTATTCATTAGTATAAAGATGTTAAATAGTATGCAAATAATGTTTTTACCGAAAATGGTGTGCAATTGTTCTAAATTACTAACAGATTTTGTTTTTAAATAAAAATATTAATTACGTTTTAAATTGAATTAATTACATGTGATGAATCCGGAAAGTAATTAGTAAGATTGTTAGCTAGACAAGAGTACCGAAACTTAAAAACAAAAATGTTTTTACGAACGAATTGAAAACATTATTAACTTCTTAAATTGACTCCGTCACGTATCCTGGAAGTTAAAAATATGATTTTAAGTAAAAATAAAAAAAATTGCTCAACTCAGAATCGAACCTGCGACTTGCAGAACGCCTAAGCACAGCACATTAAGCGGTAGGCCGGCAGTTGATCAGTGTTTAGTCGAGATTACCGTCCGTTTACCCAGCGATCCGAAACGACCACAACCACACATATAATGTAAAAGTCCTCGGCATACATAATATTCATTGCAAAATTAACACGATACCTGTGTTAAGAAAGTTTATTAGAAAATTGAGTTATGCCCTGATAATTATCCACTGGTTTACGTGATATCTTAGAAAATTTTTGTATTGTGTTCAGATTATTGATGACAGAAACTGTAAGCTCAAAAAAGTAAAAGACTCTAGAAATACAGTGTGGTTTTAAGGAAATAACTGAACACTAATGAAAATTGGGTTGAAAATTAGAAAACATAAATTACAGATGTTGGAATTTGAATTTCATCTATTATTATCAAAGCATCAAATTTGCTTGAAGCTTACTACATTGACAGAATTTTTTTCCGTTAAGATCCATTAAAAACGTGGTCACAACACGCTTGCTATAAAATCAGCGAAGCGTTAAATAATAAAATGATTAAATCTTTTAATCCGTTAAAATTTATTAATTTAGCGTTTAGTATCCCATAAATATAAATAAATCCCAATTAATATCTGTCAATTTTAAAGAGAACACACGACGCGCGTTAATTAGGGACGATTGGACGATTTAAAGTCGTGTCTGTTACAGTTTTTGTGGATCTTTTTGTACGGTATAATGTTTGCGGTGAACATTTAATCCGTCGCCATGTTTATCGATGTTTAACCGGGTATGTGATCGCGTCCGGGTGCGCGGGAGCCGAGCTGTGTTCACTGATCCTGTGCATTAGGGCTGTATAAGTGTATAGCCTATAGTGTGTCCTAACTAGTAACTTCTTAGGGAGATGATTAGGAGTTAGCTATGTATATCTGACTCGAATAATTTGTTTGTACTCAAAATTGTGTCTTGTTTTAGCTAAATAAGAAGTAAGGAAAGATCAATTATCTATGTTAATAAAAAAAATATTAATCTTAATATAAGCCTTCCTTATTCATTTCGTATAGGTAGATACTGTGTTTGTTGGTTAAAGCAAAAGTTCAAGAAAGATAGTGTAATGGAAGATACTGTCGAGCCTCTTGTAAAGTTGTAACAAGACGGAAGGTGTAGTGTAACCTACGATTCTGTAGTATAAGTTATTTTCCTATTCATTTAGTTAGACAGCCCTGATATTGTTGTATAGTTGTATAGAATCCAGATATGTGGTTAGGACTAGTCTCAGTAGCAAAGAGATGGTGTAAAATTTTGAAACAAATATAAAGAGCACAAACCTAGATGACTGAGATGTCTCTTGCAAAAGAATAACTCTACATTTTTTGATATCCTAACGGTATCTCAAATATAACTAAATCTGCTTTGTAATAAAGAAAGTCAGTGAAAAATATGAGGCTAAAAATAAAAGCAACAATTTACAATTAATTACTATAATTGTTTAAAATTTTAACAAATATCACGTGATTTCAAGCGTGTAACGAAGAGGAACGCCACGTCGCGGACCCACGTGTGAATACCTAATTTGAATAAAAATAACACCGTTCATATTTTGCTACAGAATAAAATTTAATAATTATGTAAAAATAATTTGCTATGAACACAAATATTACTTTAAACACAATTGTATATCTAAAAATTATGCAAATCACACAGACAGTTACCATGTGAAATAAGCAAAAAATTGATCCGTATTTCTACTGACATTGTCTTATAAGTATTTTGTATATATTTATTAAAATGTCTTCTAAAAATTAAATTTTAAAATTGAATCCTTATTATCTCACAACATTAGCCAAAGATCTCCGCATAGCTGTGCGTAACTTAATCTCCTGAGAGCGTCGCGCGTTCGGCGCACGGGCAACGAAGCGGCACCTTCCGTGGACTTAGATCACTATTATAATTGTCACATAGCCGCTTTGCTCCACTGGATTGCACATTCATATAACCTGGTTGGGTTGGATAAGAAAATAGTTTATATTCGAGTTGTTCTTATGAATAGTGATTTAGCGTAGAGAAATAATGATGGAGATAGCAATTGTTCCTATTTCTGTTCAATAAGAAAAAAAGGCATCACATTTTTTAAGGAAGTCATTAATATTTAAAATGTATTTTAAGAAATTACTGCGAAATAAATAAATAAGAAACTGCATTTATTCAAATACGAAATCGTTTTATTGCTTCATTCATATGTCTTAAATTGTTGATCATAATATGTGTAATGTGACTCTATATTACGTTCCTTTTTATTCCGGAGAGCAGGCTTACCACAATCGTAGCGAATCTTGATAAAAATTAATTTGCATTATCTTATTACATCGTGAACCCCTATTACGGTATTATTAATTATTATATGCTTTCAATAGCTATAAATTGAGTATTACTTAATGCCTGACTAAGTAGAGTGCAACAGTTAAACTGCAATACAGTTAAGTGTTAAGTTATTCACCACGTTGTCGCTGTTCTAGTCAGCTGTATTATGTATTAGGTGTTACACTTAATTACACTCAAACAGAATGATAGGTTATCCACTATTTAAGAGTGTTGCAATCGACACTGTAACGCATAATATAGACAATTATGTACTAAATAACAACGTTATTAGTTATAGGTACTTACTTAGTTTCGTCATTTTTAACGTTTCTATCGTGCTTGACTGTAGTTTAATTTGTGTTAGTATATTATGGTGAACAGATATTTATATAAAAAAATTAACCATATAAAATTG
Source organism: Colias nastes (assembly GCA_907164665.1). Classification (NCBI taxonomy): domain Eukaryota; kingdom Metazoa; phylum Arthropoda; class Insecta; order Lepidoptera; family Pieridae; genus Colias; species Colias nastes. The sequence continues at coordinate 87,764 of CAJQZM010040922.1, read as the reverse complement.
GCTTATAAAATAAAATTAGTCGTCTTCGGTAGGTACATATTTTATTCATAGGAATTAGGAACCTGTGTCACATGTGGCTTTTAAAATTAATATTATAATGGCAAATGCAAACGTAGTGTGCTGTGTGATTGTTTAACGAATGAATGTAAAATAAATCTATTTTATAAATCAACATATTATTGTATTTAGAAGGAAAAACTTGTATTTATTTTTATGCAACTTGGATTGAATTACTTTTTTTACTTTAAACATAATTAATTATAAACGCATCAAAAGATAATGAGTAATAATGCGATAGATATCAAATTCAACCTCAAAGAGCTGTTTTTATTTCCTCTGGAGTCTGGTGTCAAAATAAATGTGTCTCCACTTCAGTAATTTGAATTGCCTTTAGGGCAGGGTAAAGTCAATAAAACGAACGCTTTATTTACATGATTTGTAAACATAAAAGGGTACATTTACATTTTGATTTTCGCAAGTGCTAGAGGGACTAACGCGGCATTCGCTCCCTAAAATTTTAAAACATCCATTTGCATATGCTTTGAGTACATAAACGACACTTCTGAAGCACTTTTCGGTGGGGGTAGGAGGGGGGAGAGGGTGGACTATTAAAATCTGTGAACTTACTTTGCGATGTGAAGTTTGTTTACGGACATTTTTAGGTAATCCTCTTGAATGAATGTCTTTTTATTATTTTACTTACCGAAGCTACTATGTATCTATTAATAATAAATAGAAGTATTATTTCCAGTAATATTCTGTTTATTTCTCTTTTTACCCGACTACGGCAAAGCAAAAGGAGGGTTATGATTTTGACAGGCTATATATGTATGTATTTAGATTATATTATGTATTGATATTAATATTATGTTAAAATTTGTATCCGTGTTCTTGTCGGGGTAAATAATAAATTATTTTAATACCATTTTTTATTTGAAGCTTTGCATTTACTTCTATCTAGACTAAAAAAAATTTAACACCATTACATACATAAACATTAACATTAAGGTATTACATAACTATTCGTATAATTGATAAAATCATCAGTACTCAAAGTAAAAGGATAATTTACATACATTTATAACGCTTTTTGTAGCAGGGGGTCGAAGTGTCGAGGTAATCAGTGTAATGGCAATCATGCAAATGTCGAGATCCACTGAAAGCTCCGACCGGCTTGTTTCAGGAGTTAAAATGGAGATCCACTTAGCGTGCTACGCAACTCACATACGCAATTGATGTTAGGCACATAGAATAAATGAGCGACAGACGTGTTACTTTAGAAACGTTTTTGTGTATCGGCATTTTTAATTAGCGAAATAAATAAGTACATGGCTTTAGATATTTTTAGTTTAAAAATTTATAATAAACATTGGGTATAACAGTTTAGTTTTAAAATATTTATACATATTAGTATTATATTACAAATACGTAGGTAAACATGAAATTATTGTTCTGTCTTTTAAGTATACAACAATGTCGGAGCTAGGATAGACAAAAATTGTTCTATCTAAACATTTCGTTATTGTTTTCATAACATTTCATTTTAGTAAAATAAAAAAATTACAATATTTATAGCCTAAGCTAGGAATATCCTTAATTATGAAAGTGTATTTAGAAATTGTGCATCTGTTATATTCCCAAGTTAATCTTTGATCAAGCCGCGAACGAATACAACATTACCCCACTCCTAACGAATTTAAACGCTGGCATAAACTGAACTGTATGCTGCTAATTGAGGATTTGTAACACGAACTCACTGCTTTGCTTTGAAGAAACCTATTAAGCGAAAGACGGTAAAATGTGTATAAAATATAATATATAAATATTAAATGTAACGGTTATTAATGAAGCAACTTATTTTTACTGTGGTTTTTATTTATAGGATTTGTATATTGAGTTTATTAGGATTTAGGTAGTTCCACTGATATTTTCACTTCCGTCCGCGTACAATGGGGCAATAAGTCGATATTATTAGGACACCTTCCATCTCTTTAAAAAGAAAGAGAGATCACCTACATACATAACTTTCGAGCTATGAGAGTCAAAGAATATAGAATTTGTACGAGCAGGCACATCATTTTAATGTACAATGTGTATAGGCAGGCATAACTTATTGTAGAACATAAATTAAATTGTAAATTCAAACTTAAACTTTTATTCTGCTATTTACTTATTGTGTGCCACCAGAGAGAGTCGTCGCATAGTAGATAAACGGGACATAATAATATAGTTATATAAGTTATACCTACTTTTATATGTAACATTCATTTTGTCAAGTTGTGAAAAGCACTTTTATGAACGTTTAACTACTACTATTACTACTTGAACATCATAAAGGCCCTTTTACCGTGTTAACATACAATATTTTGAGTCAATGATCCCACACGATAATAGATACCTAATATCCAAACGATATTGTAACATTAAAACAATTTTCCTTTTACGTTCCCGATTTTGAATAATTTTTCATCGTGATTCATTATCACTCCATTCAAATTTAATCAGAAAGGTATATTTTGTTCTCCTTCCATTAAAGGGTGCTTACTAAGAGCAACATGGCCTCGTTCGCTTCCCGTTTTGATTTCGTATTCAGAACATGAAAACGGAGACGAGCTAGCGTAGGTGAATGTTTCTACTTTTAAATATTAAAATTAGATTATTGTATCGTGACAGAAACGGCATAAATTGTTGCTGGGTTTTATATATTTTGTGTGTTTACAAAATTCGTATATCAAGATATTCATCTGAAACCTAAGTCTGAAACTGAAATTGCTTCGTTAATTTTAAGTTTATTTGCATTTAGCATTTATTCATATCATTAACTTTTGTGTATGGCATTAATCTCAACACACATGCCTGCAATTTGACTAACGTTAAACTGACATTAAGATTAGAACCGGAAAGCAAAAATATGTTGCCTAGTGTTGAATGATTATTCACTTATAATAACCACAAGAAGCTCGTGTGGTATTCGGGGGATTATTTTTCCGTCCCAAATGTCGGCCAATAATTTCACAATTGAATTCAACCTGTCATTTTGACGTGTGGTTAATTTGACTGGATCATGTTTTGTTTTTTATATATAGCAACTACCAGAGAAAATTTTCAAAAAATTATCAGTATAATACCATGTAGGTTGTACCACGTGACGTCGAATGGTGCAATTCTATTGGTCGATATTTGGGTCGGAAAAATAATCCCTTGAATTCAATATATACTGTCAAATTCATATGAATCGTTCTACTTACGATAATTTGAAAGGCGTTTTCCTTGAAAGTTTTCAGTAGGTATTAGAAATATTAGAGGTAAAGCTCTCCCTCGTGGGTGTGTCACTCAACCACCTCTAGGCTCAAGTTAAACGGTGCTAAACGTTTGGGCGGCCCGCCCTTAGTACATTACGTCGGATATAACTTACTAAAATGATTCTTACACCCTTGTTATAGAGTTTATTTTGACTATTTATGTGTTGGAACTTCGTCATTATTAGAAATTGTCTATCTACGTATATCTTAAACGGTTTGGTTGAAAGAAAGGTAGGTATAATAGGCGTAGACGTTGTTTAAATTCTGCTTTGAGATTTGTTTCATGTCTATAGACAATACGAGAAAAGTACATTTATTTTAAATTATTACATCTCAATGTCTTATTATAGGCGATATTTAGGTACTATTAATTAAATCTATAATCGTAGTAGAATTAATACTACTTCAACATATACCTATAAGAGATATGTAGGTACTTAGATCTCATGAAATATGAACTATAAGTATGAATGTTGTTATTTTGAATTAACATTATAACAATTAAAACTAAATTCTTACGTATAATATATTTACTAATACTTACACATTGTAAAGGCGAATATAATTAGCTATTGAGTATACTATATGTATTTATAGTTATAGGTATTGTATAAAAATATGTACGTAGCGATATGGACAGTGGCGGCTAAGCGTCGATGGTTTCCCAAGGGAGAAGATTAATAACCTCCCGATAAGTCGTTACAGGGATGTAGTTGTTCTTTATTTTGCGTGTAGTGTTAATAATTGCACTATAATTGACTAACACATTTTGCATGTGAGTAATTCGTTTTGTATGTGGTTAGATCTAGCTATCAATATCAATAATATTACACTTACATAGTTTTTTTTTAATATAAAGAAATATTATAACATTAAGTATATAATATACCTATCTATTTATAATAAGTATTTTTATAATGTCACTCAGAGTGTGTGTGTCAAGACACATACCTATGTTCATATCTGTGTTTAATGAAATTGAATTATATTATCATCGGATGACGAAAAACTCAGCAAGATAAATTCTCAACGAGTCTAAAATTTAATATAAACCTATCTATTTCCCTAATTAAAAAAAAATGAAATATAAATATGTGTGGGTGTGTGTGTGATTATTTTCTATATCTATCTTAAATACAGCTCCTCGTTACATTAATAGCTACAGTAATAATACATATATGCAAAATATAGGTTTTTATGAGATGTAATAACATGCTATAACTATTTTAAGTGTTTTAAGTATTTGAGCATGTGTATGATTATTATCTAAGTGCAGCCCTGTTTTTCACCCTGCAATGCTTTGAGCAGACTAGATATTATAACTTTTTGCATAGTCAGGGGTGTCACACTTATAGTTAGAACTTACAACGTTTCAAATGCTTATAAAGTTTATAGTAGTATGTATTTTTAGCGTTTGCATATTGAATAGATTATAATTTTTACTGAAGTTATGCGTTCTTTAACAATAGGACTGAATAAGTTTGTAGGAATATTATTCATTTTACCCATTTACTTTATTTAAATGATTTTTTCTAATTAAAGAGCAGATTTCAATAAAATATCCTGAAACAGGTCTTTAATTTTTTACAACATTTTGTAATTAACCATTTTGACTCAAAACTCTACCTCAGTTTTACACGAGAAACAGACTACATAGTCATATGTATTAACTCAATCGTTGTACAAAACAAATTATTTTTTTTATAATTTACACATTTCTATGTGGTTCGAATATAAAACCATACATTACTCGCGATATCAAAGGTTGTGCACATCTGAGAGCGAATTTTTTGCACGCCTAGTTAATAAGCGCCTACTGGCTCGTGAAATATTACAAATTGCGTCTCCACCCTCCCTGTCTATTGCCAGCCCTCCCACTTTTTTCGCGCCACACCACTTTAGATTTGTTTATGTTATACTATGATTAAAAACCTATTGATTTCATCTTTGGTTAGAGTATGGTGAAAAATGTAGAGATGTTCTTATTTACGATAAGTTTAATTAAATAATTGAACAGTACCTACCTATACGTATCTAAATTCAGTGCTAAACGTCTTTACGTAACGCCGAAAGTGTTATTTTTTTAATTGTGTAACGAGATTCCTATATTTTAAATACAAAAATGAAAGTTTTGTTTTTGAAAAGAAAACGAAAACAAAAGCAATTAACGAGTTCCTCCTAATTAATGTTGAAAAGATATGACGTCTGCAGGTCGGTATCTACAATTAAACAGTCTGGCATATTCTCGTTAAGAATTACAGTCGTTATACGCAATCTTTCTCATCATTGTTTGGTTTACGCAAGTTATCTTTTAAAAAGTGGTAATTATAAGATAATTGATACGATAATTTACTGTACAATTTACCCGCTACACATGTAAGAACAATATCTCTAATTTGCTTTTGGCTCAATTATTTACGCTTCCTTAATTTTTGGGCGGGTTTAATCGAATCTCGCTATCAGTAAATCAGTTACGATAGTCCAATCAATTTCGTTAAAGGATAACTTTATAAAAGCATCTGAGCCTTAGAAATTGGGAAAGTGAATTAAGCGCCCCACAAACTGGTTATATCAATCATAAACTTATTCGATTAATTACGTTTTGCGGAGTTAATAGCGACATCTAATATAGAGTTTAGAGATGTGCAATTAGAAAGTCGATAACGTGTTAATGGTCACATAATATTATTTTAAATACTAATAGCGTACTATAGAATCTCTGATTCTATTGATTGATACTTTACTTGTGTTTAATGTATCAATCTATGTGGCCATATTTTTTTAATTAATAATTCCGTTACTATTAGAAACTGCGTAATAATGTATTTATATTCATTACCCAAAACATCAAATTTATATTCAAAACAATATTCAAACATTAAAACCCAATTCAAAGTATGTATATCGCATTATTCCACAGTCATTGAAGCTCACGACCCAAAACGACGAGCGCGGATGGAGTAGAACGGTAGTCAATTACGATTCTCACCTGTAAGTGTCAAATGACAGGGTTAGGCGGCGATTACAATAGAACCATCGATAATCATGCATTACATCACTGTTGCCCGTTTCGGCGGTGTCATTAGGCAGGCTGCGTTAATGATTAATGTG
>CAJQZM010040922.1:20429-76351 GCA_907164665.1 Colias nastes | reverse complement strand
AACAATGTCTAAAAGTTCCCCATCATTCCCCTGTAAGGAAAAAAAAAAATTATTCAAGGTCAAAGGTCAAAAAAATGAGTTTTTCGCGATTTTCAGCAAAACATCATCATAGATATTTTATACGATTGTGCGTGAGTTTGATGTAAACTTGTGCGAGCCGAATCACTGGGTCTGGAACTTATTTTACTTATGACATATGAATGAAACTGTTGAATTTCTTTATTTATTTATTTATTTATTTATTTATTTTCCAACACAAGTAATTTACAGGTATGTATACCCAAAACATTACAAGGCAGTTACTTAACTAAAATTACATCATTTTTTATAACTAAGAAAGAACAAAATAATATTTTTAAATTTATATAAACTTAAACAAAATATATCGCATTCATTGCTGTGAGCGAGCATGTCATTGAGCAGCTTTATTCCTCGTATAAGGGGAGCATTCCTACCACTCTTCGTTCGCCCTCCCGACTGGACGGTGAACAAATCGCGAAGGCGTCGCAGGCCCACGTCCAGAGGACCCGCCACGCTGTACATGATCTTAGGCGGAACGTTTAAACAGATCTGCTCTAGTGCGTCTGGGTTGTCCACGCCCCCGTGTAACAGTTGGTACATATGTATTAGCATATAATATTTGCGTCGCGACTCCAGTGACATAAAGCCTGTCATGCAATAAACAAATAAGGAGGGATAAATGTATGGATAGTATCCGTACATCTTTTTATAAATAAATCTGCAAAATTTCTTTTGTACTTTTTCGAGCTTTAAAATATATTTATGTTCATAGGGGTCCCATATAGTACAATTATACTCGAGGCTGCTTCTTACATATGCGGTATAAAGAGAGATGGCACATTTTATATTATCAAAATTATGACTAGTACGGATTATAAATCCTAGCGTTTTTAGGGATTTGTTGCATAAGTTAATTATATGCTCTTTAAAATCTAAGCGAGATGTAAAGGTGACACCTAAATCTTTTATATTTGAAACGCGCTGCAAATTTAAATTATTTAGTTTGTAATTGAAGTTTTGTTGCACTAGGGAGCGCGAAAAGCTCATTATTTTGCACTTTTCAGTGTTGAAAAGCAAACTATTTTCTACACCCCACCGGGCAACAGAATTTATATCGTTTTGAAGCATCTGGTGTTCAGTAAAGTTATTAACTGTCAAGTATAACTTGAGGTCATCAGCAAACATCAGACATCTAGCGGTGCTGACTACATTTGGCAAATCGTTTATTAAAATTAAAAACTGGGTTGGCCCTAAATTCGAGCCTTGACTTATACCCGATCTCGTGTAATACATATGTGATTTATAATTTTCTAACTGTACATACTGTTTCCTATCTTTTAGGTAATTAGCGAAAAATTGTAAAAGCTTCGGATTGAAGCCAAATAGAGCAAATTTATGTAATAGTATGTCGTTGTCTATTTTATCAAAAGCTTTTTGATAATCAAAATAGGCGACGTCAACTTGTTTCTTTTCATCCATACGTGCGTTTACATAGCTTACAAAATTTGTGAGATTAGTTGTGGTCGATCGCTTGGATCTAAACCCATGTTGACAATCACTTAAATGAGGTTCAATTTGTCGTTTAATTCGATTATTAAGTAGCATCTCAAATAACTTACCAAATGTCGACAACACGGCTATGGGTCTATAGTTAGTTATATCACAGTTATCACTATTTTTTTGTATGGGAGTCACACGGGAAATTTTCCATACAGCGGGGTATAATGACTGCTTTATGGATAAATTATATATGTGTAACAAGGGACTCAGAAAAACCGATATACAATCCTTAACTACGAAGGGCGGGATACCGTCTGGTCCGGCGGCCGAATGCGACTTTAATTTTTTACTGACATGTTTTAATTCAGAAGGTTTAAATTTATCAATTTGTACATATAAAGAATCATTAAAATTTGAATCACAAATTTGTAAAGCTTCTTCAACGTTTAAGCGGGGAGAATTTTGCAAAAATACAGAACTAAAATATTCAGCGAACGAATTTACAGCATCTTGTCCAACTAAGGTTTTATTGTTATAATTATATGAACCCGTAGCGCATCTGCTTTTACGAAGTTCTTTGACAAATTTCCAAAAATTTGCAGGATTACTACAAATCTCACTACCAATCCTATTAGTGTAATCTTGGTACGCTTTGTTAATCAATTTCTTGACTAAGGCACGATAATATTTAAAAAGTTCAAAGTTAACTAAATTACCACTTGTTTTGTATGTTTTGTGGTGATAATATTTATTTTTAATATTATAAATAATCTAGAGTTATTAATTCGGTGTTAAGGTCTTCTGGATATGTGTTTACTAGATTTGTACTGTGCTGACTGTATTCTGCAGTTTGATCGGGACACATAATTTTATCGGCATCGGGTATTTTATTCAAGAATGAGAATTTGTCTGCTGTTTCTTTGTATATTTTTACTCAAAAAACACAATTACTCAAAAAACAAAACATTTGATTGAAACAGATTTGCGGAGGCGCCAGGCTTGGGGCCCGCGGGGAAGGAGTGGTTTGTGATTGGCTGATCGCAATTCCGGGGCATTCGAATTGTCGAATGCACTAGCGGGCAGCGAGTGGGCAAGTGGGAGTGGGGTTATGACTCTAGGTCGGACTCTATGTCAACTTAAAACGCGCGAATTTTCAAATTAGTCCTAGAAACTTTTTTTTGGTGTGGTTTTTGGTAATTTTGGTGACGTGAGAGTGAGACGCGACGTGATGCCCTAAGGACGGATTTTTTTTTGTGCTTCTTCTGGTGCCCCCTCAGACGTGATGCCCTAAGCAATTGCTTAATTTGATTAAGGGTTAATCCGTCACTGATTGTATACAATTCCTAGGAAATGTATATAATTCCTAAAATCGCACGGAAACTGTATAATATAAACGCAAATTGTATAATATAATCTGGCCGTTTACAAACGGTCGGCATTTTGTAGTAACTATGCCGATAATTCGTAATCAGAAATTTTTGGTTTGGATAAGGGGGTGGGTTAGGTTAGGTTCGTGTTTTTTAAAACTACACAGAAATAGGAGCCCCACGAAGTGGGGCTCCGTCGGCTCGCGACCGTCTTTTTGTAGAATTTTGGAAAAAGACGAATTTTCGGCATATTAAAACAGCTAGCCGTAATGTAATACGGCGGATTATACAATCCGACTGCGCCAAATATACGCGAGGACAGCGGGACGAAGGGACTGATTACTTGCCAAATGAAAATTTGATTTTATAAGAATAAATATAAGTTGATTTTGTGATATTTACGTTAAAAGTTAGATAGTTGATTTTTAAAATGTTAATTAGTAAGATAATAAATAATATGAACATAATATTATTAAAATTTTACGGTATGACTGTTACCCGATTGTATCAATAAGAGCTATAATAAAAAAATAACAACGTGTTTTATTACAGAAAGCATTTACTTTACACATTTCCTAATACGATATTGGAATTGTATACAATTCCTAGGAAGATTATACATTTCCTAGGATATGCATGCATTAAATAGTTTTTTAAACAATATTTTATACATTTCCTAAATGGTATCGGAATTGTACACATTTCCTAGGAATTGTATACAATTCCTTGATTTCATACATTTCCGGTAACATATACATAAACTTAATGAGTAGTTACATATTTAAATTTCGAGTTTAGTATGACAACTATATTAGATTATTTTTCCGACCCAAATATCGACCAATAGAATTGCACCATTCGACGTCACGTGGTACAACCTACATGGTACAAGTACCTTTGCCAAATTCTCGGATAAGTACTCATTGTAAAATTACAATTTACATACCTTTATAATAATATTCTATGGATTGTATCTTTTTGTAGGATTATGCCATTGAAACAGTCAAACTGAACATAAAATGTTCAGTAAATGTTTTATTAATTTTATATAAAAGATAGAACTTTCTTATATAAAATAAATAAAACATTAGATGTATACTTCCTCTGCTGAATAGTGACTTGGTTTGTAAGAGCCATGCAATGAGACAAGGCATTCTGTGTTAAAGCTGATTTATCCCTAGGAAAAGGTAGATAAGGCCTAATCCTACTATTATTCTTGATTTAGCCAGTTTGGTTAAAGAACCACAATTTCATTTTTTATTTTTAAAATTAGTAAGTACTTATCTACCTGTCAAAGTAGAGAAAAAGACTGAGTGCTTAAAACAAAGAGGTTTACATAGAGTAAACCTTAAAAATTATATGTTTTGTTAATTTGTGTTAGTTTATTTTGAAATAAAAATAATTTGTGTAAAAACTTTTGCAGTTTTTATTTATTATATTTATTAAACATAACGAACGAAGCTATACGAATCTATGCCTTGCTTATTCCTTTAATATTCCTTGAGAACCGATGACTACAGAAATTTCTACCTACATTTTGCAACTAGACGTGTATTATGAGTCAAATTTCACCCGAGCGAAGCCGGGTTTTCCACTAGTGAGTTTATAATTAGGCCTAAGCTTAGGTAACAGGACATTCTTATCAGGGACCGTCCGCTACAATGTATAATAATATGTAAATATGGAATATATTAAACAGAAGTAAAACTAAAAGTATGTTTAAATGAGGGAGACAAAAACGATTTCTTTCAGTGTTTTTCTTACATTTTCTTCTTCATCCTTATTAGTCGGGCTTATTATCACAGGCTTATTATTTCGCTAGAACAAGAACACAGAAGTATGAAACGTTCTATATGGATCGGCTGAAAGACCTGTAATTTCCTCAACGGACACGAGCAAAACCGTGTTCGCAAGTGATGGAACATGAGCGTCTATCATACTTTGAGCGGCAGATACAAGGGCGGCAATAACTCGAATCTGTCATGGTATTAGAGTAAGACAGAGGCACATTAGTGATCATTACGGACGCAGGTGTCCTGTTCGACACGCTACTGTGACAGTAGACGGTGGTTAGGAGTGACCGGCTAATGTGATTACGGAAATGGTCCATATTATGTAAATGTTTCTTTTGATCGGAGCGCACCGGCCGTTTCCCGTTTTTCCTGCACCGTTATGTTGGCCCTGTTTCCAATAAGAACTAAATTGTTGAGCGTTTGTTTTATACGTGTTAATGTTCAGTATTATGTGTGGTGTTTCATGTACGCTGTTTTTAAGGCCTACTAAAATAATAAAATGATAAATTTTGGCTCTGAATGTTCAAGCGTATTGATTTCTTAGCGCGTAGAGCTTTACTTTACCCTGATTCGGCGAAACAATTGTCACTAACTATAATGACATAAAATAAACATTAGTTACCTATTATTTTTTATTCAGGGCTTTGAGCAAATCGACGGAAATATTGAAAAAGTTTTTGGTGCAGAATTTCCAGAATTTTCTCTATACCATCATCACTACATAGTATAAAACAAAGTCGCTTTCTCTGTCCCTATGTCCCTATGTCCCTTTGTACGCTTAAATCTTTGAAACTACGCAACGGATTTTGATGCGGTTTTTTTTAATAGATAGAGTGATTCAAGAGGAAGGTTTATATGTATAATAACATCCATTAAATAGTGGAGAAGTACTGTTATTTTTGAGGTTTCTAATGTGATGTCGTAAATAATTACATTTTTTCCGCTTACATTGCAAACGCAGGCTGAACCCTACGAGTTTTATCAAAATAATGTACTAAGTATTATACACATTGAAAAGGTCTACAGAAAAGTCCGCGGTGGTATATGTCTATCTCTTATGGATAACCCACAATAACTTTTTTTGTCATTTACTTTTTACGACAAATAATGGCTAATTTTCGAAGCGATTTTAACCAATACAGCATTAATCCTTAACCAATTAAATACCTTGAATACATTTTTCATTTAATATAGATCTATATGGCCCATTAGGCATTACACCGTATGATTTAAGTGAATATTTTCGAAGATATTACAGATTTAAAAATTGCGGGACGTAGCGTTTGCGGCGGTACCGGCCGGCCGCCCGGCTATATATTTTATACCCGTGCGAAGCCGGAGCGGGCCGCTATGTTTTTATATATGTACAACGTTCACAGTTTTTCTGTAGTGTATTTAGTATCAGCATTGCACCCGTGCGAAGCCGGGGCGGGTCGCTAGTATAAAGATAAATAAAAACTTAAATATAAGGAATGAGTACTGACATTATTGAAATAAGCTTATTTCTAAGTATTCTCCTATCTTGTTCTCTTTGAAGTCGAATTTAGTTTTTGTTAAAATGTTGTCATATATAATTATGTTCTATAGCCGAAGGCAAGAGCTGCCAGACTGAAATTATAATAGTTTTTGTGTACAAATTATAATGCCAGCTACCGTAGTCGTTTATATGCGTTAGACACATGTTAGCATGATGTAATGACCCATGAAGATTAAGATGTTACCACTACCTAGTTACGCCTCTCTTGTTGGACAAAGTTCAAAATCTACCTCAACACAACCATTTATTTATTAAAACTAAGATTATAACGCACAAATCATTTACAAATTCTCAATAGAAATTAAAGTTAGGTATTCTTTTTTATAATGTTGAAAAATTTTCATAAAATTAGCAAGTAGATAGACAATTATTTCTAACTTAAATCATCGATTTGGTTAAAAATAAAATTTGTTTATATGTGAACATACTTATTTGCAATACCACCTAATTACTTTTATAATCTCGTGCTGGCCACGGACAATTCGCTATAGCGAAAATTCGCGCGGCACGACCGGCGGCGCGACTTGCGAATGAATCAAATGTATGGAAATGTACTGGGCATGCCACGCGCAGCGGCGACCAGCGAGACGACCGGCGAATTTCCCCGAGCGAATCGCGCGGCACGACTAGCGATCGAAACAAATGTATGAGTTATTACGGCGCAGGCCACGGAGTCGAGCGGCAGACGCGGCGACTACTGCCGGAGCGAACTTAATTTAAAATAGTTTGTTTTTTTTTTCGCGAAAATGGAGACGGAAGCTTTTATTGCAGAAATTCTAGCTAGACCAGCTATTTGGAAGTCTAGCCACCCGCAACATAATTTTTCATCATGCCTATATTTTTCATATTTTTGGTGGAATTCTCCGTCTGTAACACGATTTCTATTTAATTCGTGTACTCCACTATATCTTCCAAACATTAAATCTTGAGCAAAAAAGCTGCTACTCTCCAAACAACGTCGAGCTAACTTTGATAAAGCCATCTCGTCTCCTCGTCTACACTGGTCGCGGCGGCGAACGCAACTGCCCGTGGCGTGCTTACCGCGCCGCGCGAATTGCCGCGCCGCCCGTCGCGCCGTCGGTCGCGCCGCCGGTGTCCGTGGCCAAGGTGTTAGACTACAATTGAGAAGTACCTATTGTAAGATATAATTATACCTAGTATTATTGTAAGTTACGCTATTAAATTAGTTATAAATTTTAATAAATTTATACTCTTTATTCACCCAGTATGAAAACTAATATGCATATTACGATTTAGTTACGCTTATTGTGGGAAGCAAATTATAAACACAAGATACGTTACGAGTAACCATCATTTGTCATGCAAGCCTATTTGAGTCACACTTTCACCTAATTTGTAGCAATTTACTATGCGACGCTTTGATTACATCGTGGCTAACATTACAAAGTTATTTTTCATTAAATATATTTAATCTTGTTCAACAATAGGTACTATGAAATGCGCGCGGTGCCCTAATTAACGAGGTGTTGGATTTATCGATAAAGCCCACAGCAGAAGGCAAAATAAATACTTAGAAAAAGATAACAGCGTACATGAGTCGTGGCAGTGGACAGTGGTAAGTACTTACGATATGCATCTCAGGCTTTAAACGCTGCACAGAAAATAGCCAGCGATTTGAATTTAATCAGTACCAAACGCTGCAGATGTGAAGTGAATTAATGATAAAAGAGAAAAACTGTCTGGATTTAACATAATTCACACGTGTTATCTCTTCGGCGGAGTGCACCGCGTGGTTCTGCCTCGGGTGAGAGCCGATACACGGCACCCCGGAGCAGATTATATTCTGCGGTAAAGCGATAATTCAGTTCAATCTATGTCGTGAGCGCTCACGCTTTGTTTTATCCCTTGGCTTCTGTGCGCCTTTATTTAGAAAATTGATGAGAAATGGTTTCCATTACGAACCGCCGTATAGAATATTACGACCTGGAATCCGCTGTAAGTACGTTTGTTACACGGGAAAGGAAATGAACGCAAATTTGTTTTCGTGATTGCGAGCTTTGAAACGAATATTGAGGAGAGTGAAGCCGATATCGATATTATTATCCCGTATGATATTGCGTACCTTCCATTTGTTGTGTGGATCCCTCGAGAATTTTGTGACCTTTGTTTATTGATATATTTTGTGAAACTTCACGTTTGTCTACATAGATAGTATATCTATCTATACTATCGTAGATAGAACCAGGAACAAGTTAGAAATATTCGTGGTAAGGTCGAAATGGAACAGTTATGTGGGTGAATAGCTCCCGTCCAATTTGCGTGTGCTCGCGTCTCGCCACGGACAATCGCTCGCAAATTGCCTGGCCACTGATTGCCCACCGACGTTTATCGATATTCCCAGCTCTCCACTACTTATGCTCCTAGTTACTTCCTACACCGCAACTGATATAACTAGATAACTGGCTGCGTTTCTCACAAATTACATTTCGGCGGAACAAAACTAAAAATGCTATTAAACAATTCTATTAGTTGGATTACATTACAACACCGTGACCTTATAATCAATAATTACAGAACGCGGAACTAATTATGTTCCTACTTCGATACAATGTAGTTTGGAAGTCAATGGTGCTCAGCAGGGTTGCGAGAGCACAATGCAAGGGTCATCCCACACAATACCGTCACGTTTATCGACGCTTCCAAAATCGAGCATTCACAGTCGATACCGAAAAAAATATCGATTTCCGTAAATAAGTGAGTGTAGAACATTTATAATAATGATGAATAGTTGTATCGGTTGTTGTTCGTCGATATTGCGTATCGAATCGAACAACCGCTCTACGCAACGCGACCACATTCGGTGTTAATTGAAAAGGAATTATTATCTCACGTCCAGCTATAAATCTAATATTAACTAGAGCGTTTTGGTAAGAAATGCCTATTCATATTTGCGCATAAATCATATTTCGACTTCATCGATACGCATAAATATGGCAAAAATAATATTTAATAGGGGCCGGCGATATTGTGTGCAAGTGCAAAATCCATTACAACTTTAAGACTATCGAGTATGCTATTTTTCAGAAAAGAAAAATTGAAATATATCCCTTAGCTATGTGGTGTATTGATTAGTTAGCATTTTTATTTTAGTATTTTATACACCTATCTAAACATTGATAGTAAATACTAAATTCATATATTATTCACTCTACAGTGATAATATGAAATCACAACATGTAGTTTTTTAAATATCCTCAATAAAAATCCCCATCAATCAATAATTATGAATAATATAATAGTTTTAGACTAAAATAATTTCAACCGAAGACAGGGAGCGCCAACTGTCATACATTGCAAATGGTTGAACAGAAACAGCTGTTGCAAAAATTAAAAGGCGCGGGCGCACAATGAACCCAGACAAAGGGAGACTTAATATAAATGCGTTTTCAATTCATCGACACTAATTGCGTAATTATAGGCGGTCGTAAAAACTTCCCTTCAAGACAAACGTGTAAGAAATATTTGAAGTTTTTTACCAAAGTATCCTTGCTAAGTGTTACGCGATAAAATAAATAATAGACTTTAGCACATTATAAGTATTTGTAGTTACATTTCTTGAATACCTAAGTATGATAAGAATCAATGTACTTGAAAGCGAAATGTTTTTTACAATCTTTATCTGTCCCTAGGGCGGGAAAGCTTTTAACAAAAGTAAGTATCCAAAATTGGTACAGATTTTTTTTTTAAATTTCAATGGAAATCCATAGTAAGTAAGCGATATCAGAAAAACCTTATGGCACAGACTAAAGGCTCTGAGAGAGTGGGCCGGGCCGACGGGCCGACCTTAAGGAATGCTGAAAGTAAATAAAGCTGTGCAGTTAACTGAGCAATTCCTGATTCCTTTACAACTCATTGTTTACAATAAAAACGCCAAATTTATTTGAATAATTTGTCTTGAATTAAAGTAATCGACATGTGTATTAGCTAATTGAGCCCTATCAAATTATCATGTGCAAATTAATTCCACTTCCAATAATATCAAATATGAATAAATGCATTATAATTACTATGTACCTATTATTGTTTTTCTTATAATCGATTATTGTTCATTAAATATAGTTAATAATATTTTGCCTCTTTGGCATCAACCCAAAATTTTCCGAAGCCTCGGTGGTTGACCATACCTGCTCGCGCTTGACAGAAATTTGTTTTAAACAATAATTGCTAATTACTTCACGTGTCAGGCTCCAATGAATCCTGTGGCAACAAATAACAAATTACTTTTGAGTTGCAAAAATAACCTCAATATACAGGCAGCAAAAGTTCATTGTAAAAGAGCTTCCACATAGGGCTGCATAGCGAAGTATTAGAGAATAACAACTCATGTTTTAATTTATAGAGGTTTTCATTGTTTACTCGAAATATAACTTTGGTATGCTTGTTAAAACGCTTGTTTTTCCCCCTATAAAATTATATATAAATTAGAACCAAATGTTTGAAAATACCGGGATGGATAGGTAATAATAGCTCCATTAAGTTGTTTAATAAGCCAATGGAATTAGCGAGAAGTTGTAGATAAGCACAAATGTAATGATGAATGAATTGAGGTATAATAAATTAAAACTAAATTTATAAAAACCTCATTTTGTTTTGGAGGATCCTTGGTACAGTGGTTGACGCGTGAGCGTAGCACCGAGGGGTCCTGGGTTCGATTCCCGGTGGAGACGAAAAAAAAAAAATGTCTCGGTCTGGTAGACACAGAAGGCTGATTTTGTCTACTTGTCCATAAAGAAAATCGATCAGTGAAACAGATGTATAATGCATCTGCCCCTTACCCCACTAGGGGACACGGGACTTCACTCACTTCATTTTGTTTTGAATGTGATCATCATGAATTCAGAATGTGACTATTGAATACTAGTCAAGCCATTTCATTTGACATCCGGAGGGATTTGTAAAAAAATCGATTTTCATCAAACATCTGACTGAATTCGACGCCAAACTTATAAAATTTTGCCGGTAAATAAAAATTTAAATGTTAGAATACGTATTTATTTTTTCAAATGAATGATATTGATCATTACTATCCATTTTCATACAAGCAAAGCTCCTTATTAACGTGCAATGCAATAAACAAGCATTTCAGTTTTCCTTAAAATTAAAATTGATTTAGGTATATATTGAAACTAGTGAAGATCAATTAAATATGGTACAAAATGTATCCACTTGATTACACGCTTCCAAATTACTAGACAATGCGAGCCTTGAATATGCAATAGAATCCGGTAGACGGTAGTTTATGCGTTCTACTTGAACATAAACATGTGTGCAACATAGTTTTAGAACCATTTAATTACTCAAGGCATTTTTGATGCATGCAACAAAATTTAATCACAACATTAAATTAACTGTTCAATACGTGTTCAGTCTAGGACTTACACAAAGTACAATTGTATAATCATGTCAATGATTCATGATGTTATCCTGTACCACTATTATATCAATTAGGATTTTAATTATTATTTTTTTAATAATTATAGTATCTACATGAATAGAGCGTGGTCGCCCGTCGCTTTGAGCTTGCACAGGTGAGCGGTGTCACCTGACTTCAACCTCGGAACCGGCCACTTCCTGCGGACGAAACAATTAGTGACGCATGTACAACGGTATTTGTGCCATTGAATTATATCAATACTAACTCTATTTTGAATTAAACTATTCTCTCTTTGAAAATACATTAACGGTTTACGCGGAGGCTTTTTGCATTGTTTATACTGATTCGATGGATTTATGCAAGGCATGTTTTAGACAAATTAACGTATGTACTGAGGTATTGATATTACGCAGTCATACAATTTTATTCTACAGTGTATCTTTATGAATAGGTACCACGATATTCTAACATACCTTCATAAAGTAAGGTTACATTCTTTCGTTATAAATTAAACAATGATATAATATTATCATATACCTTTAGCAAGAATATAAATAATGATACATGTATCATATAATCTGCAATAATTGAACTCTGAAAAGAATTGCGCGTGCTAAGCTTTTATTACCAAAGTTTTAATTCAAATAAATTTTAAATAGTAATCGATTTAAATGTTTAATATCTTAAGTTACCGCCTTCACAATGATAGTTGTCTCTCTGTTTCCAAATATTATTATGATTTAAATAAACCAATGCGAAATTTGTAAAGTTCTGTTTCTTCGATTATATCTTTCGGAAAATTGCACCTATCTTGAGACGATGAAAACCGTTACAAAAACCGTTTCTTAGCTTCGAAGTTTAGTGTTGAAAAGAAAAACACCGCGGATGCCGACTTTCTTTTATTAGAAATAGGTGTAGATTAAAAATAAAGCAATTTAATATATAGACTATAGAATATACCCATATCCCTTCATAAGGAAAAAGAACTGATTTTATTCTTGAGTGGTTGTAGGTGAAAAATATAAAATTGGTTATTAATACATAATTTTCACGCATATATTAGAAGGTATCTACTAATAAGAAAATGCCAGCATGAATTTGAATATCCTTTCGATTTTTTTGTGGTAACAAACCATATCTTATCAGATCTTACCCCTGAATATTTGAAATATTTATTATCATAATTAAGCTCAATTAAGGTACAGTTCAAATTTGATTATATAACATAAAACCTATGCTAACTCGTCCATTACAATTTTCTAGTTACAGAGCAGTACTCATTTTAAACTCAAACTCAAACTCAAACTCATTTATTTGGCACCACATTATACAGAAATAAGGTAATTATATAAAAACAAACAAAAAGAAGAAATACAAAATAAAATTAAAATTAAAAAATAGATAAAATTAGTGTGATGCCAAAACGGTCCCCACGTCAGCAAAAGTTACAGAGTGTTTCTGTAACACTGGTTTTCAGTGAGTACCGGTAATAAAGATAACTTGCGGCTCAAATAACAGAGCACGACTGCCAGTCAATATAACCTTAACGAATATAATATTTATATAATATATTGTACAACAAATAATCGTTTATACATAATACATATACACATACACATATATATACATACATACAAACATATATAATTATATATACAACAAGCACCATTCACTACTATTAACTACACAAGAAACAAATAAATACGCCGATAACATGCAGACACTGATGAAGCAAGCAGGTACAGCAGTTATGTAATATACGCCGTGTAAGTGGGAAGAACGCGTGAGCCAGGAGGAAACTGATTTTGGTGATGATTTAGTTTAATTTTTAAGTGTTTTTTAAATGTATAGACAGATCCTAAATTACGAATGGGAGGTGGAATGTTATTCCAACACTTACACGAAACGTATCTAAAACTACCACGAAAAGCCGCCGTGCTATACCGCTGTAAGCGCAGTGCCGGGTTGCTTTTAGTGTAGTCAGTTACAATGTTGCTAATATTATCATGTTAATTACTGTCCAATTGACTTATTCCAATTCATCGTATTTATAATTGATATGTTGTTTCATAATAAAGTAATTATCTACCTCAAAGACTTTGTATCCCTATACAATAATAAAAATTAATGCATTTGCGCTAAAATAAGCTTCAGACATGAACATGCTTCCTCTATAAGTTTTTTCAGAGGAATCATGAGTGTAAAACATCAATAAATATCGAAACGAAGGAATAATAAACTCGTAAAATATGAATTTCTTCACCGTTTTTAACGTTTGAAAAATAAAAACATCAAAACACGGATGCATTCAATTGAAGGCCTATAAATACTTGATTTTGTGGGATTTCGTAGTAATAAGTGAGTTTTGTAGTACAAATATTGCCGATTTTTTATGATAATATTTATAATATTAGTAGGACTTATACTTTTATTATTAGATTGAATAATTTTATAAGTTTAAATAAGCGTTTTGATTTTTAAGAAGACTAAATATAAAAACTTTCTTGTTTGTCTTTCTCTTTTACATAAAGATCTGTTTCATTGAGGTTTCAGGACCATCTTTACAGGGGTATCAATATTTATGATTTATAATGTGTTTATAATAAAGTAAATTCCCAAATTATTATAAGATTACTATATAAGAACATACAGCAGAAACAAAAATATGTTGGACAAAATTTAAGCCCTCACAATACAAATTTGCCTAACTATCTAGATCTTTAAAAATCGGTTAACTGACAAGTGACAACATCTAACGCGATTAAAATTCAACCTCATTATTCATAAGTTTGAAAACCTGTTTAAATGAATTAATAAAACCGGCCAAGTGCGAGTCGGGCTCGCGCACAAAGGGTTCCGTAGCAGCAAATATAATAAATTACAGTTAAATCAACCTATCTCAAAAACTATAAGAGATACTTTGATCAAACCAAAAATCGTTGAAAGAGTTAATTAGCATGCATCACCTCTATTTTTTTTAGAATTTTATACCCCGTAGTTATAAAAATAGAGGGGGGGGGACATACTTTTTACGACTTTGAGAGCTGATATCTCAAAAACCGTTCACTTTAAGAAAAATGTTTTTTAGAAAACTTTATATCATTTTAAAAGACCTTTCCATTGATACCCCACACGGGTATGTACATCGAAAAAAAAAATTTCATCCCTCAGTTACATGTATGGGGGGCCCCACCCCCAATTCTTTTTTTTACTATTTAGTGTCATATTTTTGTAGCGGTTCATACAACACATATTCCCATCAAATTTCATCACTGTAGTACTTATAGTTTCCGAGTAAATCGGCTGTGACAGACGGACAGACGGACAGACGGACAGACGGACATGACGAAACTATAAGGGTTCCGTTTTTGCCATTTTGGCTACGGAACCCTAAAAATTAGTAGGGGAGCGATTGTTCTGGCTCAAGATAGAAATTTTGATAGATTCCGAATTTGTTTTAAATTTAATACAATGTGCTCGTTTATTTCATAATAGTCTGAAGGCAAATGTATTAGTAGTAATTAATAAAATTGTAAAAAAGAGATGGATAATAAATAAATAATAATCTGGTAGCACGGCAGTGTCGCCGCGCCGCGGCCGCCCCGCCGCGCCAAGTCGAGCAAATATATTTTACTAGACCTACAAACTATATCTCTATTGTTCGCAATATTTTCTTCGTATAAAACGAGACGATGGATCATTTCAAGGTTATTTTTATCTATAGTTATTAAGATTTATGATAATTTTAAAAAAAGTTTTGGCTGCATTTTTGAAACGTGCTCCCCGAATTTCATTATTTTGTGCTGTTTAATCGATAGCTGGTAGTGAATTTTCATAAGAAACTGCTTTTCTTTTTCAACGAAAATGCGTAGTTTTTGTGAAAATCGAAATTGAAAATAATATTTTTTAAGGTTATTTTTGTACTAAAAACGACACTTTTATACTTATTGTCGTATCAAAACTTCTATAGTAATCTCGCACACAGGCAATATTTTTTAAATATATTGCCGTATTATTAATTTATTTATAACAATTTCTTAAATTAAGATTAAGAAGATACGAGCTTTTCCACACTCATATTATAACATAGTGTATTAATGCGTTCAGATCTTCAATCGAAATCAAGCAACAAGTCATCCAAGCATTCCTATATAGACGTACGATGTTTACTTTTACATATTTGTTTGGGCCTTTCTAATTTAGGTTTTTGAAATATTTGGCTTAACATCACGTCATTATAATTTAGCCACCGGTAGCCACGGTCCGATAGAGGGGTGAGGGGCGATAGCATCGCGATTACGCGCTACAAAACGACTGATATCGCGGTCTCATTACCATGCTCGCCTTTTTATAATTGTTCAAAGTTCCATTTTGACATTAGCAGTATTAAGTTGCGAGTCCTTTGACCTGTTCAATCTTGGTCATTGAATAGAATACCCGTACGTATGCAGCGTAGGGCTTTTCGGTGACATGATATTGTTAAATATATTATGAGGTTTTATATTATACAATCATGTTACTGTATGCAACATGAATGTCAAATTAATAATTTTAACACTGATCTGGAATAAATTATAATTTTCATGTTAACCTACCTTTATCTTTTATGATTACCTAAAATCGCTAAAAAAAGTGATTCTAATTCTTATGTTGATTAAATAAGTACATAGTTTAAAATGAAATCCACAAACTTGTTGATCCGCAGCTTTGTAAAATTTCTTCGCTTCTGTTGTTTATTTGAAATTACATCGCTCCCCATATCATACACAACAATAATATAAAACGCACCGCACAACCGGAGTAATCTAACCGCAAAACGTTTATTCCGTTTCCATAATTTTATAAAATTGTAGATTAAAATTCGAAAAGAGCGTTGACATTCGAATGACATTAGAGAACAATGCGCTATAGCATTTCCCGCGCATTATCCAATTTGCTTGTCAAAATGTTGCCATCGCGTACCTACTTGAAAACACCTGTGTGGAACTTTTGGAAAACAGTATAATTGGCTAATTTTATTTAGAAATCGTAAATTTCACAATCATTATTTATCGATATAAGTGGGTTATGTAATTGAATTAAATCAATTAAGTTTCATTGAGAACGCCAGTTTTATTTTTTTATAAAATTTTACTTATTAAAAGCTGATGGTAACCATAAAAAAATACATTTCTCGGTAATATCATAACGTAAACTTCGTATTCATTGAAATATGGAATTTTTAAATTACATACATTGTACGGGCACCATAAAAGCATAGAAATAATTGGTAGTTCGTAGGTAAATTCAGTGGCAATTTAAAACAAATTAATCGATACAAAGGAATCTATACTAATATTATAAAGCTGGAGAGTTTGTTTGTTTGTTTGTTTGAACGCGTTAATCTCAGGAACTACTGGTCCGATTTGAAAAATTCTTTCAGTGTTAGATGGGCTATTCATCGAGGAAGGCTATAGGCTATATATCATCACGCTAAGACCAACAGGAACGGAGCCACGCGGGTGAAACCGCGGAGCGCAGCTAGTTAATTATAAAAGTGCATACAAAGCGTGCGGCGGTTATCGCGACGCGTTTAAATGAAACGACTAATTACTGACCGTTGCGATACGATCTCCGATTTTTTTTTCTACGTATTTTTTCAGGATAAAAAGTATCCTATTTTACGCCCAGGATAATAAGGTATAATTATACCAAGTTTCATCGAAATCGAACCGTTAGTTTTCACGTGATGTCTGAATATACAGACAGACAGACAAAAATTTTTTTAATCGCATATTTGGGTTTGGTATCGATCCAGTAACACCCCCTGCTATTTATTTTTTCAAAATTTTCAATGTACAGAATTGACCCTTCTACAGATTTATTATATGTATAGATTTTATAAAATTATAGAAACGGAATAAACGTTTTGCGGTTAGATTGCTCCGGTTGCGCGTTGCGTTTTTATTTTGTTGTTCCGCATGTATGATATGGGGAGCGATGTAATTGTTTTTGTAGATACCATATTGTGTAAGTATTTAACATAATTTACATTTCATATTATTTTTTGTCAACAAAGGCAAATAAACTTTGCAACATTAGTGCCTACATTTATTTTTAATCAATGAATATTATGGCATTTTAATCAATATTAAATTTATTTATTCATTTAGCACGCATGCTATACAGTATTAATGTAAGTATCTATACTAATATTATAAAGCTGAAGAGTTTGTTTGTTTGTTTGTTTGAACGCGTTAATCTCAGGAACTACTGGTCCGATTTGAAAAATTCTTTCGGATATTTAATAGCCCATTTATCGAGGAAGGCTATAACATAATATCATCACGTTAAGACCAACAGGAGCGGAGCCACGCGGGTGAAACCGCGGAGCGCAGCTAGTTACAAATAAAAAGCTTGCGGTACCTATTGGATAATAATATTACGTTCCTCAAAAGCTCGTTCAATGATTTTTTGTTTGCTTGCCTTGTTTGTATGCAACAGCATTCTTTTGATTAATAAAAGTTTAGCATAAAACGAAGACAAGTGACAAAGATTTAATGTAGTTCTTTAAAAATGTGACTTGAACGTTACGTAACAAAGGTAAGTGTGGTAATGAGACTGCTATTAATTACCATTATGAAACAACATGTATAAATTATAAATTCGTTGAAATAAGTCAAACGGAAATTCATTAGTAATTCATAAAAAAACATTGTATGAAAATAGACACAAAAATAAATAATGCGTGACTTGACGTGATGTTTTATATCAGAAAAACTGTAATGGATGAGTTAGTAAAGGTAATACTGTAACACGGGGTGAATTATAGATATCGTGGGGGAATATGGAGTAAAAACCCTGATGAAATTTAAAACGTTTAATGGCAAGCTGCTGGGTATAGTTTACAGAAATCTCGCATCTTTTACTAAATTGTTCACCTCGTCGAGCAATCGATATTATTCGATTTAAGGCGAAGATTCAATAATCATATTATTACCTTCAATCATTATAGTATAATATAGGGAAATTACTCACTCCATAACGCTAACTTATAATAAATCTAATCATGCGCGCATGAAGCTTAACTTTAAATAGATGAACAGAAAAAATAAATAATACTTATAATATTTATAAAAAAAGAAGGATCAAATAGAAGCTTGAAATTTTTTTTAATCATACTTTTCTGGATTTTGCGGGACGGTCTAATTTTTGAGTGAAATTATGAACCAATGATTCTTATAAAAATACTAATTTTATTATCGCAGTAGGCATACCGTGAAATATGCCAACATTGCCCACTTTTTTTTTAATAATTTCAATTTTCGCAAAAATTTTCTATAGAAACGTTAGCATAATATTATGTTTTTCTTATATCGTGCGTGCATATACACACATCAACAAAGTCGAGGAATATTATGTATTGTACGAATATATTATATTAAGTAGATATTCGTACGAATCTATGAAGAATTTTGTCATATTGTAAATGGAAGAATTCTTTTTTGTAAGTAAATGGAACCTTCAAACCATGCTTCTCCAACTGGCACAAGAAAGCAAAAAAGTGGGACTATCAATTAACTATGAAAAAACCAAAATTATAGCAAATAGAGCGCGAACCCCAATTAAAATAGAAGATAAGTTAATTGAATATGTCAATTCTTATATTTATTTAGGCCAAATAATAGCTTTCAGCGACCAAATGGAACATGAAATTGAGAGACGGGTTGCTCATTCTTGGAACAGATACTGGTCGCTGAAAGAAATATTTAAAAATACACAATACAATATCACAATTAAAAGAAGACTATTCAATACCTGCATTTTGCCAATACTAACCTATGGTTGCCAAACTTGGGCTAAAACAAAAAAACATGACACAAAATTGGTAACATGCCAACGAGCTATGGAGAGGAGCATACTAGGTTATACAAAAAAACATAGAAAAAGAGCTTTAGATATAAGAAATATAACAAAAATAGAAGATGTTGTGAAAAAGACAAAGATTCTTAAATGGAGGTGGGTAGGGCATATGCTCAGAGAAAAGGGAAACCGATGGACAAGGGTCATTACTGAATGGACTCCCAGAGCAGATGCTAAAAGAAAAAGAGGAAGACAAAGAAAAAGGTGGTCAGATGAGATAAGGAGAGTGGCGGGGCCGCTATGGCTACGGAAGGCGAAAGAACGTGGCGAGTGGAAGAAGTTGGAAGAGGCCTTTTTGTCACAAGGACACGCCAACACCCACAAAGAAATTTAATTTTAGTTTTAAGTAAAAATGTAACCTGTAATATTGGCAATAAAGGCTATAAATAAATAAATAAATAAATGGAAGAATTATAGATAATTTTAAGGTCTTTAATACAAAATAAAAATATTTCATGTTTTTTTTTATTTTCATTGATTATGTTAATTTTTCTCACTATGGTGGAAACTTGAGTGATAAGGATCTTCATTTCTTGTGAGAAAACTACAAATTTTGACTAAAATTTGCAATAATTTTTTCGAAAATCTAATTATGAATAATCAGATTTGTCAGCATTTACATTAATTTACCAAGAATATCGGTTGTTCTTACTTAAAATTTAATGTTGGCGGAAAATATCTCAGAGCTCTTTATTGTGACATATCCTAAGCATTTTTGAAAGAATTAAAAGACAAGCGAGTGTGCAAGACTATCTTAAACTTGAATATTGTAGTTGGGAAGCGCGGCCGTACCTTGTCGTGCCGTATGCGAAGGGGCATCATCGCTCATGAGATATTTCTGGCCCATTTGCACTCTGTGTGGGACAATAACACTCTTTACTACCTCCTGGTGTTATTTTCGTGAAGTTATACTGCCTTGGGTACAAACGCGCTGGGTTCGTGCGCCAAAGTGGACTCCTACCCACATTATGATTTTCCCGTGATGCTATGGATGGACCTCCTGAGGATGCCACAGATGGCTAATTATCCCAAACATGCTTCAGACTCGTGTTCTTCTTGAATCCGGATGAAAACCTAACCCGAATCATTGGTAATTATTAGCAAACGTCCACTTGCACCACACATGCTAAACGCTCTCGTGCTAATAAAAGCCGTCGTCCGCGTTTGCCACATTGCTATGTTAAAACACGTAGCGGTCTTCAGGCATAAAGATTCTGCACGTGCACCAGGAGATCCTACGATCTCCTGGTGCACGTGCACGGTTTCGTCACTTACCAACTGCTGGTGCTTCTCTTAGAGCCTTTGCACAAGTTGTGATGTTGGCGTTCATTTGGTGAAATCAATCCTGTTTCTGCATTATTATTTGATATTTACCCGTATGTCAACCAGCCACATCCCTGGTACTTCATTAAGTTAAGTGCATAAGGCGGCGGATAAGGCCGCCAAATTTAACTACGGATCAACAACTTTACGAACACTTCCAAAAAACACAGATCCTCATTCCGTAATAAAATGTTGGTATTCAATTTTAAGTAAGAACAAGCAATTTTATTAGTAAATTAATATATGAATGGTGGCAACACTGATTATTTATAATTAGTTTTTGAAAAAAAAATTGCCAATATTAGTAAAAATTTATAGATTTCTAACAAGAAATGAAGATCCTAATGATCCAAATTTCCACCGTGGTAAGAAAAATTTACATTTTTAATAAATATTATCTGCACTTTTTGCCAACATTGCCCACGTCGATTTTTGACGTAAATATGACCTTTAGCCAGAAAAGTTTGTAAAGATGTCGTTTACTTTAAAAATCATAGCAGTATCATGAAAGGTTCCCGACTTAAGTGGCTGGGCAATGTTACCCAGGTATTTTTTCTCTTTTTCATACAAATCGCTTTCGCTTTTCCAAAAAGCCTAGGGTTGGTACATCTCAGTAAAATGAGCATGACTTTCGATTTCTTTTACTGCATTGATTTCGTAGTAAGATTATGTTGTAGGCAATAAGAAGATAAAAAAAGGAAAACAGAATATTGTTCAGTGACTATAATTTATAAAAAATAAACATATTTTGACATTTAAGTTGTGCTTAAAATTCAGCGATTTCACTTTATTTACCATGGTTCTTTCCGAGATACCAAATTAAGCTTATTTTTCCGAAATTAACCGAATAGAAGTAATATAATTAAGTAACAAATTATGTGGTAATAGAAATGTGCCAACCCTAAGCTTTTTTTGATGGTGGGCAATGTTGTCAAATATAGATCGCTACATTATTGGGTAATTTTGCCCACCATTCTAACTTTTGTTTAAAACAACCTGCAGTGGTAATAATAGCATTAAAATACTTTACAAACGTTATTTTATAACATATTATGAGTAAAAATAACCTGTGTTTTAGCCATCAATCATCATGCACAAACTATCACTTGAATTTTCATAATTTTTTGCCTTCGAAATCACACATGATATTCGACGAGTTACAACAAAATGCTGGTTTAAGTTAGCGACACACACAATAGGCAGTGTTGTCAGACATTTAATCTATTTTACACCAAACACTATTAATGTTGCCAAAGTATGAAGGTATTTTTGCTATTTAAAAATTTTCTTATGAATTGATCTTCGGGCAAAGATACCCTTGTGGGATGCGTGGGATTTTGCGAAAATTGAAATTATTCAAAAAAGTGGGCAATGTTGGCATATTTCACGGTACATGTACAATATAAAATTACAAAGTTACTATAAATATCTAACATCGAGCAAATCATATTATTATGAACTGTGAATGACTTCGC
The DNA here is from genome assembly GCA_907164665.1 of Colias nastes. Lineage (NCBI taxonomy): Eukaryota > Metazoa > Arthropoda > Insecta > Lepidoptera > Pieridae > Colias > Colias nastes. Next base: position 54,038 of record CAJQZM010040922.1, on the reverse strand, counting down.
TCGCCGCTTGAAATTTTGCTTGTGTGTTGTATTGTTATATATAGTTATATAGGTGTAGTTAATAGCTGTGTTATAAATTAATATAAATATTGAAGGCGGCATAAATTGAGCTGTCTGAATATTATTTATGTTTTATTGCGAAGAATTCGTAAGCATCTACCTACTTCTTAAATTCTTAAGGGTGAATAGTTTAGAGTAGGTATATATACAAGTATAAATACTCTAAGGTGAATAGCATCAACAAACTAAGGGTAAATCATACCTACTGGTGTCTGGTGTGGATACGCGAATTCGGTCAATATATGTGTAATTTTATTTTTATTATTTTTATTTTATTAATTTTAATTGTGTTAACATGAGTTTAATGGCCATTAAAGGGGGATTACATTACCTACCACATGGGCTGTCACACAATCTAAGTAGATATCATTAAAGAACTTTATTTAAGTACCTACCTTATCGTGGACAAAACAGATTAAACAGATAAGCCGTACGATCTTTGGGGTTGGTGGAATGTTATAGTCTAAGATCCCACCGCAGGATTAGTGCGTTCACAGTTTTTTTGCTAAAATCAATTTTTTATGTTTATTTATAATCAGGAGAATATATATCGACTAGGTTGCTAGTCAAAATTTGGCCGCTATCATTTTTAATAAAAAAAATTTAATCGATTTTTCGGGAAACATTTCGTTCACTTCTTATTTACGGAAAAGAATAGCTTTAATTTGATATTTGATGCATAAATGTGCGTTATATGCTGCTTGCACCAGGCTGCGAAGATGTTGCGGCCAGGTGAAAAACGGCAACCGTGATTTTTTAGAATCTTTATATGATTTGCCATGATGCTACATTTTATATAAATAACAAGTGAACGAAAGGTTTTCCGAAAAATCAATTAGAAAAAAAATAATTATAAATGCTTGCGGCCAAATTTTGACTGGCAACCCAGTCGATATATTATATTCTCCTAATTATAAATACATAAAATTTTGGTTTAATCAAAAAAACTATGAACGCACTAATCCTGCGGTGGGATCTTATACTATTAAGACGACTGCGCAATTTTCTACCAACACCCACGAAAGTTTCTAATCTTGCTTCTTTCTACCTTGACAACGCTGATGCAAGCTATTTAGACCTTACTGAGGAGCAGCTTAACAAATTGGAACATCTTCAAATTTTGCAATTAGATTTATCTTTGATTTACCAAAATTCGACCATATCTCCGATTTCCGCTCACAGCTCAGGATAGCTTCCTTCTGGTGTGGTCTATGTATAATTACACTTTCTTTTATATGTATGTATTTAATATTTATGCATTTATTTTTTGCCTATATCCCAAGGTTGCCTGGAAGAAATCCCTTTTAAGCGATAAGGCCGTCAAATGTAAATGTTATTTTTGTGTGCATTGTACAATAAAGTGTTTTTACTTACTTACCTACCTAATATGAATTTAAATTTTTAGTTTTAAGCAAAATATCTTACAAATTCTAATTGGATATTAGATTTTGCACAAGTCAAATGATTATAATCTGAAGTGGTTATCGAATATAATTTGAAATATTATTAATATTCATTATCTATAAGTATTAATTATCCAATTAAGGACATTGTAGGTATCTTCATTGTTATTTTACACGCGAAGGAATTTAAAAAGCTATCACGATTTTGTTGCGAATAAAGAACCCGTACATTGTGCGTTACATCTCAAATAAGTATATATTTTTTGTGAACGTATGAGCTTTTCATTCTAGATATTGCTTGCTATTATTTAAAATAATTATAAATAAAGATGAAGAGTTTTTTCTTTGTATCGAAACGATGCCATTGTTAATTATTTATTATACCTTACCTTTTGAAGTATTTACCTACTTAGAAGATATATTTCAAAACGTTTGGTGTCTCATTTCTTATGCAATACTGAATACGATTTCTACCACATAAGATTCCAATTTAAATGTAAAAAGTGAACAAGCAAACACTATTTTTAACGATTAGCTTCGTGTGTTCTATGTGAATATCGATTACAAACTAAACAACAAGACACATTATACAATAGTAGGTACATGTTCTCAGATCAAAAACCTGTGCCGATGATCAAAGACATTCATAGTACGGGCACCATAAAAGCATAGAAATAATTGGTAGTTCGTAGGTAAATTCAGTGGCAATTTAAAACAAATTAATCGATACAAAGGAATTAATTATAAAAGTGCATACAAAGCGTGCGGCGGTTATCGCGACGCGTTTAAATGAAACGACTAATTACTGACCGTTGCGATACGATCTCCAACTCACATAGCCGTTATAACTGAGAAACACTGAAAGCTATGCGATTTGATGCGATTTAATTACAAAATCTATGAATGTATTAATATTTCTCAGTACCGAGCAAAGCTTTTTTAATAATTTCAAACCAGTATCTGAACCATTTCTTCTGGACTAATTGACATAATTATATAGTTTAAGGGCCGATTTTTCAATCCTTGGTTAAAATTTATCCGTCCAATAAAGTATTACACGAACATTTTAAAATGTCACCTGTAAACTGTCAAATACGGACAATTAGAATACATTTTTCAAATGGTAGTTTGGAGTTGGAGATCGTATCGCAACGGTCAGTAATTTATTAGTAATTAGTCGTTTCATTTAAACGCGTCGCGATAACCGCCGCACGCTTTGTATGCACTTTTATAATTAATTCCTTTGTATCGATTAATTTGTTTTAAATTATTCGTTTACGTTATTCGATGAATAAGTTTTAACCAAGGATTGAAAAATCAGCCCTAAGAGAAACAAATCATTTATGTCGATATGTCAATTGTATGATTCATAGGTATATATTGACTTTAAGCTTAGGGCTCTTTTTGATAAATTTCTAATTATATCACTTATCAGTATGTGGATGGATATCCTTACGCGTTTCAACTGAAAAAAATCAATGGAATGTATAGTCCTTTCCGTATTGATATCGGGTGTTACGAGTATTATCAAATTAATTTAACAAAGTAATGTCTGCACGGCCACCAAAACTAGAATAACAGAAATACAATTACTCACTCCAATGTTCAAGATAACATAAATAATAATGAATTATCGCTATTTCTTTCGGGTATTAATAAATCAATAATTTGTTATTGTTGCCTCTAATTTATATTTTGTTACTGATCACATACTTGTTGTTGATGGTATGTGTAGCCATCAGTAAGTACCAGCAAAAAAGTAATTCATAAATTAAATACACGCTTGTTTAACAACGTAAACGTCAATCGCACGTGATCAACATTAGTTTCTGTAATTCAGCGTAGGTATGTGTAAACATCTGATAATTAAATATGAAAAACTGAATTTTTTCATAATTAAATTTGTTTCTTGTGACAAGTGTTATTTCCTCGTCCATGTTACCTACGTCTCAGTACCTAGTAAAATTTTACAACATTATTTATTAATATTATTTTATTAAGTTTTGCAGACATGGAGTGTCCCAAATGTGGCAACACTTTTTAGGAATCGTTATACTAATATTAATGTATTTTTCGACACCTACTATTAGTTTCATATAAATTTAATGAAATTAAAAAAGATTGTAACATGTTCAGTTTGAAATAGTGTATAGGTAGGAGTGGACTATAAAACAATTAGCTTTCCATTCATTAATTCGTTTATTTAAAGTCGGGGCCCCACAACGCGGTTCACCTGCTACCGGTAGTTACGGCACTGACTCAAACCTCTATATAGAAAATTGCTTGCTTTAATGCACTGACCACAGATAACAATCCATTGAATGTTTGACTACAACAAATAGGAAAACAAAATTACATGTATTTTCCGTTTGCATGAGAAATATGAGTCTAACGTTTGTATTGAGCATTTTGATTGATTTACAATGGAATGTTTAAGGCAAAGCGGATATTTATTTACAGCTATTTCAATTGTGAATTTTATAACTGGAGTTTGATTGTGGTTTTAATAGATAAAAGGTTGTGTCGTGAATTGTCGTGGTTAGCAAAAATGCAAATGTATGCAGAAGGTATTTGCCATTTGGGCGCCAAAGTTATTAACCTCTTTCAGAGTTTCAGGTACCTAGTAAAAGTAATACGTACGAAAATAATATTCATAACAGTTCTTTTATTCTTTAAAATCTATTTTATTTATTTGTTATATCGAGCCCTAGATTAGGTACCTATTTAAAAAATAACTCAACACTACATTCGCATAATATTGTAAAGGCAGCCTGCGGCTAAGTAGTGACGTCATTCCTATAATTTTAGGTGCTTCCCTTAAAATCAAAACAAAACAAGTGGTTTGTAAAATTCGTACTTAACCCGAGGTACGTATTTATAAAGCGATCGTGTACAGAATCGAGCTGAAATCGTTTACGGTTGCAACTAAACGGTTCAGTTAATTACCTATGTTGACGATAACATCGCGTTCGTGCAGTTACATAAAAATAGCTCCGCTTTGCTATTCAAATGTGAGCTGCTTAATTACGTGTCATTGCAAAGCATGGCAATTAGATTTTTACAATACTACCACTACAACAAAGAAATAAACGCAAAAAGTTGTTCGTAAACAAATTTCTTGACTTTTTGCGATTCTCTATACGAGTTTGACTGTTGCGTAATAATTATTCATTGTTTTTCTTTTAGTAAATGGTGTAGGTAGGTATGTAAAGGAAAATATACCGAACTTAAAAAAAAACATAATAAAAAAATTATTTTTGTTGCTGCCAAACTTTTTATTTAACTTTGTCATCGACACGCACGTTCATAATTCAAACGCACTTCAAACGCATTGTAAATAAGAATTTTCCAGGTAACGTACGCGTAGGTACCTAATGTTTATTAGAGCAGACTATAATACCTAATTAAATGTATCTACTTAATAACATGTACCATTAAATTAAAATTATCTACAATGTTATAACTGATATTAAATGATTAAGCTTAATCGAACTAACTATGTTACAATGCAAGAAAGAAAAGGCCAAAACAAGATGTAAAAGTGAGAGAGAATATAAACATGGACACAATGCATGTATGCATTTTTTTTCCAAAATAAAAACACGGGAAAGCAATAAAAAAAATCGTATTGAATACTTGTATAGATCTACTGACATTTTAACTTATGGTGTATATAAAACATAGCAGGTATGTATTTTACATCGTACACAATTTGTAACAGTGCTATTATGTGGTACATTGTGCTATTAATACCTACAAAGTAAATTCAACATATAATAAACGCACTAAAACAATAAAATTTAAACTATTAGCTGTTAAGGTAATTATGAATCGCATGGTGGCGCGGACGGAAGGCGATACCATCTACATCAACATGAGTCGAGGGCAATTCTGTTTTGTACAGTTGCTAAAACGCTGTTTAAATTGAGTTAATAGATAATAATATCACGTGAGTTATTTACTTTTGTTGTATTTTATAAAAAGCGTTTCTATGGAGAATTTTACTCACAGTATAAGTTAGGATAATAGTTAGATTTAGGTTGTGAAAGTAAATACGCTAATTACTACGAATTCCAATTAAAGTCTTCATTATTAAAAGTCATTTAAAATAGAACGTAGCCGAGATTCAATTGAAATATTATTAATATTCATTATCTATTAATTATCCAATAGAAGTGGTTGTATCCTCATTATTGCTTTGCACGCAAAGAAATTTAAAAAGTTGCCATGATCTAGGAAAATAAAGGACACCGTACATTATCGGTACGGTACATTTCAAATATTATTATTCAATTTTTGTCAACATATACGGTTCTATTTTTATCTTATTCTATAGGTAATTTAATAATATAAGAAACAATTAAACATGCATAGTTTGTTTGTTACGAAAGATTCATATGTAATAGGAATTCTACCACATAAGATTCCAATTTAAATGTAAAAAGTGAACAAGCAAACACTATTTTTAATGATCACATCAAAAAACAACGAAGCTAACTATGTGAATATCGATTACAAACTAAACAACGAGACACATTATACAATAGTACATGTTCTCAGATCAAAAACCTGTGCCGATGATCAAAGACATTCATAGTAACGTTAAATGGTTACATAAAATCACGGAAACGAGACAGAATCAATAGCAGGCGTGCGAAACTCTTAAAACAATGGCAGTAATTCACTCAATTATCTCGTAAAAAAACTATTTAACAGAGAAGTAGAACAAGATGGTTTAATTGTTGTTCTAATAGCATCTGATTGCCCTAACTGTTGTGCATTTCTTCGTTTATTGAGAACTGAATAATTTCTAAGAACTTTGTTTAGTAACGACCTACCCAGGCTACTCTAGTTATCTTTAAGCCCAAGAGGGGATTTTGGGATTTACTCGAGCGCGTCAGATTACTATAAGGGACAGTACCTTAGCTATTCATTAGTACCTCTAGTCAATATGAGCAGTTATGGTTGGTGGGTGCGCTCAGGGGCCCCGCTGGAAAATTTGAATAATCCATAATTCCCTAAGGTTGAGCTCGAATCGTCAGATTAGCGAAATGGGGACTTCTTATATTGTAATTAACCCCCCCATATATTAATCTGACGCGCTCGAATAATATTACTTTAATTTTTTACCCTTTCTTCATAGCGATTAAATCGCCACTTAAATCGTCAGATTAACGTATACTTTTTTTCAGTGACGTCCTGGAGCATGCAAAATATCAATATCTAACGCGCTTGAGTATTTCCAAGCCAATTTTTTTCTTTTTTAAATTAAAAAAAAAATCAAAAAACCCTTCCCCACCGCTAAAAGTGAAAACATTATAGGACCTTTTTTTCTCGCTATGGTCTAATCTACCAATTCTAATAGGTTCCCGTGACGCTCGAGTAAATCCACATTTAGCATCCTGGGCTCCCCTACTATTACTGTGTACCTATAAGCATATTGTGTACATGTTTGTACACACTACATAATATGTATAAGTGATGTACTTTTTGAAGTATTTACCTAGAAAAGATATTAGAAGATCTTCGGTGCCTGATTTCTAGAATATCTTGTAAAATTTCAATAAAATCTTGATTAATCATTTTATCGTAAAGAAAGTATGTTGAAAGTATACTGCGTGTACAGCATTTCTTTTTACATAATTTAAATGCTGTTTAAGGTTTATAGTATCAGTGTAATAAACCAGTACAGTCACCTCGAGAAGTAATAGCTTCGGACACTCATAATTCCGACGCCCAAAACACTTGCAAAAGATGAAAGATAAAGTTAAGTACGTTCTCGTGTTTAAACTTACGCTTTTTATACATTATTCAGCCGAGTCCCTTCCTCACCTAACAGAGGTATATCGGCCACAGACTGAACACAATGTTAGATTAAACTATAATACCTGTGTCTTAACTCTGAAGGTTTTATATTAATTATTCTCATAAGATAATTTTAACCTCCAAATCCAGTATGTACCAGATTATGTAGGTTTATATCCAGGTTCTAATTAAATAATTTTAAAACCAAAACAACGAGATAAATAATTAAAAAATTCATACATCATTTATGTAGATAAAATTACTTCAACAGTGGGAATATAATGAGAAAAATAACACGCCATGCATATTATGGTTAAAAGCTCTATCTACAAATTATTCAACTAAAGGTTGCTTTTTAAAATAATTTTGAAATAATGTCAAGTAAAAATATTTAATAAGAGTATAAGCAGCCCACAATAGATTAAAAGTTCAAAGGCAATCAGAACGAAGCAGAAATTAAAGGTGCCAAGAAATCAAGAATTACTCAAGCCGCAAGCGTAACTTTTTGTTTGTTAATAAATTTCATTCGGTTTTTGTCGTGGTAGCTTGCTGTAGGAGTCCTATATCGATAAGACACGCAATAGTTTGTAAAGGCGATTCCAGAAAACGGTCGTTTTGCGATAAAATCAGCATGGTCAGCATGAGAGGGGAAGGAAGCGGGCCCGGGGGGGTTGTTAATTGCTCCGTTTTGTGAACACGGCAGTGGCGTGCTCGCGAAGTAATCAGCGGTCGCTGACTGATTGCTTTTTAAATAGGTTTTATGCCCGCTAAAAATGTTTCAAGGGAAATCAAAGAAAGCCCTTCGAAGTTCGTGCGATACGATTGTTGGTTAGGAAAATTTTTATGAGCGCCCGCCTGATGACTGCCGGTCCGTGACGGAATAACATTAAGTCAAAATAAGCATCAGCAAACATTTGTGGGGAGCATTTTTACTTTACATGCTTATTGTTATAAGAATTATCTGTAAAAATTGGACTCTAAATTCATAGTAGTACATCATAAATTCATTTAATATTCAAATTGTATAATACGCTCATTTATTAACGAATCGTGAATGCAGCTAATTATCCCAAAATCTTACATCATTGAATTTCTTTATAATTTCTAAGTGATTACCCGCTTAGAGCTATCGGACACAGTTATTATGGCCGTTTTTGCAACAATGTTGTTCGTTACATAGTAGCAAATACACGTCATATAGATTATGCTATACGATTATAAACTTTTAAACAATTTAACTGATTACGTCTTTATGAGATAAAAACAGTTATTTTTTATGAGATTTTCTTTTCTTATGTAATAAATGATAGGTATAGGTATATCTTTTCATATTAGGTACTGGATACAAATCCTTCAATAATATTACATAAGTACTTAACGTATCCTTTTAGTATAGAGAGTTTGTTTTACAGTATTTTTACTTCAGGTTTAATTAAATATCAACACAGTACAGTGCAGTAACTATTTAGTAAAAATATCCCAGATGAGAACAATATGGGGAAGTATATTATCTAGGGAAGTGCGCTCCATCTCAGGCCACATCTCACCTTGCCATCGAGATCGTGGCCAAGCGCTACCCTTCTAGGAAAAAAAATACTCAATAATTAGTAGTAGTAGAGAAGGGTAGAGGTGAAACAACGCTGCAGGATGTCATCCAGTCGCTCCTTTGTTAGTACCTAATAAGCGAATAAATAGATAGATACTTTATGTTTCAAGTTGTGTTAAAATGACATCAATTAATATGTTGCATTTTACTGATCTACTAATGAATTAGGTAAGAAATTTTAGGGAATTGTTTTGTGATAATTGTCGCTCTAAAATCTCCTTGTTCCTCTGTATGTTCTTGTATATTTCCTGGTAATTAAAATAGTATTATTAGAAATAATATTGGTAGGATTGTAACGGATAATTGGACATCCCTTCCTAAAAATCGAGTTCGCATCCATAGGTAGAGCTAATGCTAGAGCATTAGTTAATCCAGATGAAATTTCTAGTATTTTGAAGTGATATTTTAGGCGCATTGAGAGTAAAATTTCATTTATTTGTTAATCTAAAGACACCCAAGTTATTTTTGTTTGTTGTGAATGCATATGGATGCTTGCAGCACTGCAGATTGTAGCGCTTTAACATAAACAACTATACGTTAAATGATCATCGTATGCGTACACAAACGTATGTCACAGTAGACGGGGGAAGCATTGCGAATGGAGATACTACACACAATTGAACACGCACCTATTAGCCTAGTGTGAGGTGGCGTGACTGCTCGGAGTTAGAGCGCACATTACCGAGCCTCGGTATTTGTTACAACTGCTAACTGCCTAAATGGATTGAAAGCATACAACGATCTCTTTATGGTATAATTGGAATATTTTATACATTACCTACTTGTGTTTCCGTGATTGCATATTTATTAGCTTTTCAAAAACACAGGGTGGGTTGAATTATTAAATAATAGTTCATGGCCTAATCGGAAATTACTCTTAATTAGCATAATGATGTAAGAACAAAATGACATGGTATATTTTAGTTTTTTTTTTTTAATAGCTAGATATCATTATACTTTCGAATTGTTTACTTACAAAGTACCTACTTATCAAATTTTTCTATTGGTTTAGACTTTAGAAAGTTGGTCGGTAAGAAAAAAGAAACAAAAAGTTAATTGACAACATTTTAATTACAAAACACCACAAATCTATTGGACATCTCGGATTGCTTAAGTACATTGCCATATTTCTATAATAGCTTTAGATACAACATAACTAAATTAAACGTTTTAGTTGTGTATTTAATACTAACAATACATACATTATCATATTTATACATATACTATACACATTTGTTGTATTTTATGGTTTAGCTTTATTTGTTTAAAGTTCTTAAAGAATCATTGCCAATTAAAGTAAACAAAGATATTTTAAATAAATACGTTTTTAGTAGTAACAGTAAAACTAAATTTTGTTAAGCCAGGTTTTTATACGAAACTCAAGTAAGTACAGCACGAATATACTCTTGGAGCCAAAAAAAATAAGTTACGAAGAAGTGTTACAGTGAACCAATAAGCGAATAATATTGCAGCATAAATAAGTAAAATAAATAGAGAAATATTTCTCATTTATATTTTGAATCTCCAGTTTAATACAATCGTAAACTAAGTGGTTTAATCTCTATCTGTTTTAATATCTAATAAACGACATCAATATATAATACATATCACTTAAATCTATTTGAAACTGAGCTTATAATATCACAAAATCATTATGGACAAGCAACGTCCCACGCGCCGACTTCACAAAGGCAATACTGTAAATCAATACAAGTGCCGCAAAAGTCTCATAAAAACCGGGGCACTACGCAACGATCGAATTTTGTTCCTCAAACTTGATGCACTGATACGTCTTCACTGGCGAGATAGTCACTTGAAAGTTTTCAATCACATTTTTGCGCGATAAACGTCCATTACACGTGAATTGTTTCATCGTCGTCTTCGTCGTCGGAGCGTCGTTCTAAGGACGGCTCTCGAGGGGACCTTGGGGGAGGAGCTGGGCTTCCCGGGTCGACGTCTGGTGAGGGGGTGCGGCGGGCTTGCGCGTAGTAGCCCAGCGCGCCGAGCCCTGGGGCCCCCAACGAACCGAGGTGTGCTGACGGGCCCGGGAGCCCCAGACCCAGCGGAGGAACGCCGCCTAGTGGCGCACCAGGGTATAACCTGTTAATAAATAATAATTCATTAGTTATGTTGACAAGATAGTTTTCTTTATAACACTTATTTACCTATGATAATGTTAATAAGCAGTATTGTGTAAACTTTCTACTGTTCTATTTCAATTTTCTATTATATTCACGAATAATTACAAAGGACGACAATGGGATATTTATCTTACCTATACGGTAAAGGTTTCTGCAGCGTGTTGGCGGATGCTGACGCCGCAGCCGCCGCAGTAGCGGCAGCTTGTCTATAGTACAGGTCGGCAGCGGCGGGCGCGGGCTGCGCGGGGTACGCCGGCACGCCCGCCCAGTAGCCGCCGTACAACCGCTGAAACGCAGCGTAGTTGCCGGCCTCGGCCAGCAGCTCTAACCCCACTGCCGTTTGCCGCTTCCATTTCGTCCTGTTTGACAAGAAATTAAATATTGTAACGAACATTTGCAACATCGGACATACCTACTTAATTGATCGTTAATGTGAGAGTTGAAGGCTTCAAATTGTTTCACGCATACCTAACTATGATGTTTTTGACCCAGATAATACTTTGTATGTAACGCAAAATCAAGTTATATGTACTTGTAGGTTTGATTTTAATTGATCCATAATTAATAATTGCCATCAAGCATTTTTCAAACTAAGATAGTTGCCTCAAGTTAAAAAAATGATGAAATAGGTTTTTTGCAAACGCAATTTGTATAACGCAGAGTACCTACCGGATATATTAAAGTCAAACGAACCGTGTAAAACGTGTACGGATCATTTAAGAATCCAACTAATAGGAACAGATATGCGTACCTAATAGAAGAAATAACAGAAAGGATTCACACACTGCAAACTCAAATTGAGTTTAAAATTATTTCAACATCGTTCATATACCCTTAAAGCAATAAATTACTAACCCTACACAGATCCGTGACCCCAATCGTCATCAAATTTGTCACAGGCCACTCCAGTATACAAAGAAGACGCCACAATGAGACGAGTAATAAAAAATAAATAAATAAAATAATAAATTTGACAAAACGTCTTGAACACTCATATCATCGCCGAAGCGTGGTCGAGTGCTTTAATTTGATTTATATGATTCGCTCGGAAAGGGTGAATTCGTATAAATTACCCGATATTACCGCTGGGGATGCGGTTTTTATTTTTTAATGTTCTCAAGCGGCAATATCGGCGAAAGTTTAAATGTTCAGAAGATGGATAAAAGCAAACACGATTCATCAAGTTTTATTACTAAGAAACCAAATGAAGCGTTTAACTCAATGATTCGTGGATTTATCTACGCATTAGAATACTTTACCTCGATTTATCTTCGATATTTCTGCTTCGCAAATTTTAGTTTGCTTGCTGTTATGTTATCTGATTTAAATAAGACCATTGACTTTGTAATTTCTTGGTCATAATACAATTTTCATAGTCTTTTGACAATCAACTTTGTTTTGTTTCACAGGATTATTCTATGGTCCATTGAAAAGTTACATTTGAGGTTGCATTTTTTAGAGGACGCAATTTTATTTTTTTGATGTGTAGGGGTGGTCAGTGTGAAGCTATCACCAAGTTTGTGGGGTCGCCACCCTTGTCCCACGGCCGCCATCTTGAAAATAGCGGTTGATATGGTTTTTACGATATATCTCTTAAACTATTTATTTGATAAAAAAAATTTGTTTACATTATTTGTTGCAAATTAAATACTCTACAACTTTGATCCTGCAACTTTTTGTCGTAGAACTATAAATAAAAAAGTTATAAGCGAAAATGTTCAGAAATTAGAATTATATTTATATTTCTCAATAAAACTTTTTTTTTATAATTTTACGTAGAAATGATATTTGACCATTTTTGTAGATTGTTTTTCGAGGAACAACTTTTATATACAACATTTTTTCATTAATTAAATAGCTAAGGTTTTACAGCGCTCCGAAGTGAGTACTAATTTTCAGTACTCTGAACTATACAGTATACTTATATTATGTGTGTACTAATAATAATTTGTCATCAGTAATGGTTTTTTTTGTTATTATAATATTTTTAATAATTAATTTTGCAATATCACTAATAATTAATTATTGAATCTTTTCCCCACCACCCAGGAGGTAGAGTCTGGAAGCGCGACTTTTTTTTACGTCGAAAAGCAGGTCTGAAATGTTCTGCAGTGTGCTTCTATTGTTCTGGAGTATGAGAAAAGAGCCAATAGCCAATATATGTATAGTTAAAAGTACTGAAAAATAGTACTCACTTCAGAGCGCTGTAAAACCTTAGTTATTGACGTTATGAAAAAATGTTGTACATAAAAGTTGTTCCTCGAAAAACAATCTACAAAAATGGTCTGATATCATTTCTTCGTAAAATGATAAAAAAAAGTTTTATTGAAAAATATAAATGGCTCTAATTTCTGAACATTTTCGCTTATAACTTTTTTATTTATAGTTCTACGACTAAAAGTTACTACACCGAAGTTGTAGAGAATTTAATTTGCAACAAATAATGTAAACAAATTTTTTTTATAAAATAAATAGTTTAAGAGATATATCGTAAAAACCATTTCAACCGCTATTTTCAAGATGGCGGCAGTGGGACAAGGGTGGCGACCCCACAAACTTGGTTTTAGCTTCACACTGACCCCCCCTACACATCTAAAAAACAAAATTGCGTCCTCTAAAAAATGCAAGGTTAGGGCTAAAAAATGTAACATTTCAATGGATCACTACTGCTATTTTGATGATATTGTGATGGTATTTTCATTGAATAGGCTGATAGGTAAACAAAAAATTCGTATTTGATCACTGCTATCTGTGGGAGGAGATCTAATCACAAAAACGTATTTAATTACCTAATATTTTGCCTTTGAAAGGTTAGCAAAACTTTTTTATGCTGTTGTACTACTATTATTCGGAAAACAAATTAAAGCGTAGTTCCCCTGTACACTGAAATTTAATTTCGTCCTCCAGTTGTCGATTAGTTCCGAAGTGGTTTGTTATTGTCATCGAGTGAGGTTTTTATTAATTCGTAGGGAGTCATTGCCGTGCGCATTATCATCGTGAATTATTATTAGGGATGATTCCATTGTCATAAGTTGTGGGGTTGCGGTTGTCAGAAGACGCTTCACTGGTTACCTCGTTAATTATTATCTCTAAATGCATCATTTAATTTTATTAAATGTAAATGGGGAGAGTTCATATTCACTTGTACGTATAATATGTATTTTAAATTAATTTCATCTAATAATATTAATCAAACGCTCGTGGGTTGGGAAGCATAATTTGTTTTTTAACGAACATTACATTCTACGCACATGAATGTCTATAATTAATTGTTTTTCTAATATAATCATGTAGTGTATACGATTAACTTTATTAATTGATGTTGAATTAATTTTAATAACTGTGTAATGTGTTTTTTGTCAAACAATTAATGTACCTACTACGGAACATGCAATACCCGCTAAGGAACTCGATACATAAAACATTTATTTTATTTTTACTTATTACCGTTCATTATAATTATCAGTAGCTGACATTTGATCGATAGAAAGCGTCTCGGACCCCATTAATCATGTGTTATGACGGGTTATTCCGAAGAGCGAACACTCAAGAGCACTTATTTAATTGTCAAGTGTTGAATAAGAGGCAATCTGCTCAGTGACACTATTCTTTTTATATCGCCGCGGGTTACGAACAAAAGCTCTCGAGCACATTAATTCGCCCAACCGTCTCAAGACTGAGATGTCTTACAGACAATATTTCTCTCTTTCCCACTAGAGACACGAGATGCGAGAGCAAGATTATCCTTCTCTCTTCCACGTGGCCCCGGCGGAGTCTGAGTACGCTCCGCCCAGTGGTTTAGTGATTTGATGCTGCGTGAACTGATTCAATTGTTGTCCGTGGAAACACACCCTAAAACGCGCCTTAACAACTCATGTTAAAGACGAAAATCGTCCGGTAAAACGTTCTCGCTTACGACCTCTTAAGAGGGAGTTGTTTATCTCGATTTGAGTTTTTCGACGACGTGATGCGAATTCGGTTTATACACCAAACAAACAAGGAATACATTCATCGATCTGAAACGTTTGCGTTACACTTAAGCCCCTTTAGTATTTGGGCGTCGGGCCCAATTTGAGCTTTATTCGAACGTTATTTATACGCTGCTTGGAAAGTTTCAGAGACAGTACGAGTGTTCTTTGGGGAATTGTATAGTTAAAGTGCCTGAATAGTTACTGTGGTATATCATTTATATGTAGATACATATTCGAATTCGGTCTCACAAACAGTTTTACTAAAATGTATTGTGAAAAAGTTCTCTATTGAGATCGTAAAGTTAATTCGGACTCAATTCAGCATTCCCAAACATGTGAATCAGAATCCAAACTTAGAACTGGCAAATTACAAACTACGAAAGGATCGAAATCCGCTATTAAAATTCGGCCAAATCTAAAATGGCATTCGCAATATGATGATTAGCTTCTAAATGATAAGCCGAGCGACCTCAGCGTCCTTGTTCGATTCCCGTGTCTCTGGCGGGTGTAATTTGGAAGGGTTCGCTATAAACGATTAGTCCGATTCTTGGTAGCTACCCGCAGAACCTACACATTATGTCATTAGGAACGTGTGGTCACACGGATGCCGTTTTACAATTATATTATAAAAATAATATTTTCTCGTTACAAAGCACTGACAAGGGAATGGGAGAAATATTAACTTTGTTCTTGTGAGCTCGTTTTCACCACATACATTGTATAGTAGGTATATTACCCGTAATTGTGCGAACAATTTTTTAACTGTATCCTCATTTTGAAGGTAATACGCAAAATACTTCGACCTCATTTGCGAATTACGGGTAAATATTTGTCTTATTATAGATATAACCTATATCCTTTTTCGTGCAGGTGTCATGTACCTAAAGATTATTAGTCATAGAAAATTGAAGCTTAATTCGATTTTTTTTTCGCAATTTTCCTCCTTTTCCAAGTTAGTTATCTGATAAGGATATAAAATAAAAACTTTAACAGGATCGTTTCATTCTAGGTTTGTTATCAAACTTCAAAATTAAATCAGCATATAAAGGTTGAAGTGGATAAGAAATTGACAAATTTCGACCAGCCTTTAGATAAGAATATTTACAAGGGTAACCACTACACAATATAAAAATTGAGAGGAGATTATTTCCGAATAAGTTACCATAAAAGGAACATTGCAAAAAATTAATCGCCAAGCCATAACATGCTCTACACAAATTATATTTGTTTAAAATTAAGACTTTATGTTCTCATTTGATTCGGTCAGGTAATATCGTTTATTCTCCATATGGTTATGAATAAAGTATCTACTAATTTACGTTATTACATATCGTGCTAAGACGTAAAGCCAGCAAATGACTGTTGTCCTTGTATAGTCAAGTCTGACAAAAAATGTAATTGTTCCCCGTAATCGTTGTTACGACTTAAAACAGATATTTAATTTTCTTGGAAACATTTTTTATAGATTTACCCGTTAAAACTGGTATGTTTAATTTGTGTTATTGTAAAACATATTTAATTAAGAATACAATGAAGTTTTTCACGTTATAGACGTAATTAGTGTAAAAACGTGTCTAGTTTGGCGGATAATTAAAAGGTCGGTAGCCAGACATCCTGGTTTTGCATACACACTTTTAGAGCTAACAATGAATATTTCCATCATTCAAAAACGAGACGTTGTAACAACTTAATCGCTATAAATATCGCCAAGTAACGTTTGCAAATTAGGCATCCTAAAAGCAAATATAAAAAGCGGACCCAAAATAAAGCAAATATCATCGGTTGCATGGAAGGATGCATGTCATATACAATATGCACATGTGTCAAGATGCATCATTAAGTAATGATCGTGGATTACATACCGACGTCGACTAAACGCCGATAAACGCTTTAACGTCGACGGCCCCCGGCCTATTATAAATTTATGGCTGGTCAGTGGTCACTCGTAAAATGATTTAGGTCTTGATTATGCAGACGCGGAGCTTAGCGGTCGCAACCAATAGATTTTACACCGAATTACGCGCCTTATGAATCGAATCTTATCCAATTTGGGCAATGTTATAGAGCTCCAGAAATGAGTGGTTCGCTAAAGATGACTTCATATTAATTTAGAAGTATAATTTCAGTTTAACGGAGACTTCATTACAATCGGATACTTCATTTCATACTGAGCTTAAGCTTCATACTGAGCTTAAGCGATAAAAAAAGCTTTCAAAAAATATTTCAAGAACTTTATGAAACTTAGATAAAAATGTAAAGACTGACCCCGATGCCCTGATGATTATTCTCTTTTATTTGAAATAATTAAAGTAGTAAGATTTGAAGATTTGAAGTAAGTAGGTGAAGTTACCTACTAATCAAAAAGCCTACATTTATGCCAAATATATAAAAAGAAAAATCGTATCAGACGGATATACACACAGGTTCTTCAGACATTATATAAGCCTAATGAATAGGTTCACCTTCTTTAAGTCCCCGTTAAGTATTATAAACGAAGCCTTAGAATCAGCGCTGTATTATACTATTCAAGTATCTTTGTAATTCTAAACATGTTGGCAGTATTTGCATTATGTCTAAAGCGATTATAGTGGTAGTGTTTATGCTTTCATTTTACGAGGATATTTTTAAAATATGTATACCTAGCTATTGAACGTAAATAACACATTGACTAAAATAATGGAAATGTATAAATTTGACGAAAAATTTCCGACTGCAAACATATTTTATTTAATCGAACATTTACACAAATCTTCAATCCATCATTACATTAGCTACCATTTTTTGTAACGTCCAAAAACGTATTACACGGCTGTTCCGCAAAAAGTTCCTAAACAAATGCATATAATACAGAACAGTTTGAAACAATTAAGCAAACAAAATGTATTGTAAAGTATCAATTTAGTAGTAGATGGGAGCATAGTAATAAATGGGCTGACGGCGCCGGCGCGGCCGTGACTTGCAAGCTTCTTGTACGTGGTCAAAATGCCGACGTTGATTCACAGTTCACAAGTATTCATCCCGAACCGCTTATCCTAATCCTAGCCTTGCTTTGGGTTAATGTTGATATGTCGAAATTTGCATGAATATGTAGATTTTTTTTTCCTTTTTGTCGTGTAGAACGTTTTTCGAGTAGTAGGTATAGGTTACATACGATGTATCGTTAAAGTTAAGGCAACCCCGGTTAAAAAAAATTTGTATGCAATTAAATTTTTTATAATTTATTCCCGTTAATATTTAAACAAAATAAAAATTTATGAGTTCCTCTTGTAAATTATTTATATCGAAACTAGACACATATACTAATAATAATATGATCGATTACTTAGTTAATAATAACTAATAAGGTACTTTTTTTTTATAGACCTATACCTATCCTAAGCTCTCTTATTATATAATTGTTATGAATATTTGCACTGATGATAAAAAATGGTACAACGTATGGCGTATACGTTGCTTCATTATTTATTTACTAAAGTACAAACTTTCTATTAAACAGAAGAGAATGACCGCACACAAAAGCTATTACATCCTTCAATTAACTCCGATTTCACACCCTTTCACGAACCGAAAAATCGAAGCCCAAACATTAGTTTAACCGAAATTATAGAAAACCAACAAAAACTGACGCAAAAAGTCGAACGATTGAAAAAGCTCTAGACTGGGCGGACGACAATCGATGTGTGCGGTGGCCGCGGCGCGGGCGCCTGTACAAAGCTCACTGTCTTTCTTAGCAACACTATTTAGATATACTGTACATATTTAAATATATTTTGAAAATAATTTATATCAAAACTCACGTTGTTCAGTTCACAAAAATATATTATATTATCTATACTCGTAATAAATGAAAATGAATTAGGATACAAGAACAAATTCATTTTAAAATATCCAAGGAATGTAGCTAGGTAGGTATATTCTAAACAACCATTCTGAAAATATCAGACTACATTTCAACGCTAAAAGTATTATTAGTAAACAATTATCTCGAAGTCTTTAATCAAACTAATACACCGTAACAAAAAATACTCCTCATGCATCTAAACGTAGTGAGGTAGTCGTTTTTTTAAGCGATTGTAGTTTTTATAGAACATTTTCAAAGGTAACACGGTCGGTGGCAGTTAAAGCCCTAATTATTAACGTTTGTTTTTGAAATCACCGCTGCAGGTACAATGGAATGAAACTTGTTTAAAATTATTCACTTGTCTAATAATCATTAATTATATACAAAAAATTGGCTAATGCCTTCGGCTGTATTTCGATATATCCTCGTAAATTATGATTTTAATAATTTATGAAAATCATACTATT
The DNA here is from genome assembly GCA_907164665.1 of Colias nastes. Classification (NCBI taxonomy): domain Eukaryota; kingdom Metazoa; phylum Arthropoda; class Insecta; order Lepidoptera; family Pieridae; genus Colias; species Colias nastes. Next base: position 34,744 of record CAJQZM010040922.1, on the reverse strand, counting down.
AACTTGAGTATTTCAATTAGGTACCTACCTAATGGTAGGTAATTATTGCGTTTAAATAAAATCATTTTGTATTAGTTTAATTTTTATTTATTTGATTAAAATAATTAGTTTTTTATAATTCATTTTTTCGTTATTTTAATTTATGATTTTATGCACTTTGCACTTTATAATTAGCATTATAATATAATATCATAAATTAGAAGTGGATTTAAAATAATTCATTAAAACGAATAACAACTCGACATTACCACTGACTCAGCGTTTTATTAGTCCCACAATTCACAAATCTTTCAAATGCAAAGTAGAATAATTGTTAATGAAATACATGGAAATTATACGGTTATTTAATTCATATGCTGTGTTTGAATCATATTAAATTCGCTTTAAAAAATATTACGTTACCATATCGACGCATGAGACGTAGAAGAATCTATTTTTTTTTTCAATTATTTTACTGAATAAGTGAATGAGTAACCTACACAGCTGATGTTTTATTTGCTACAAAATTAAATAAAGTTAATTAAATTAACTTTCTAGAGCATCACTTTATTCGATTTAAAATCCAAAACAATATTATTTCAACATTTTGAAAAGCATTTGGTCCTAGCGAATTCAGTTGTTTTAGAAACGTATAAGAATCATCGGTTTGCTATAATCTATGTTCGCCTATAAAATTGTAAGTCTATCGAAATATTTTTAAATTATGGACTATGGTACCAATAGGTATTCTACATACTTACTTAATTACGTTCTATGCATGCAACTATGTATTTTTTTTAAGATCCATATATGTAGATATCACTTAAAGGTACACCTAGCCTTAAAATTAGCAATAGGATAATACGTTTTATATATTTATCAATACAATTTAGCATTATATCTAACTTTAATCTTACCTTCTATTTTGGTACCAAGTCTTGACTTGCGTATCTGTGAGCCCTAATTTCGCGGCCAACTCCATCCGATCCTGAACACTGAGGTACTTCTGTCTCTCAAATGACTTCTCTAACGTTTGTAACTGGTGATCTGTGAATGCTGTTCTTGCTTTTCTCTGTTTCTTTGCTAATCCTGAAGAATCACCACCGCAACTTTTACTTGATACATCGTCTGAGTCGTCTTTCGCTCCTGTAACAAGAGAAACATATAAATTATGACGATTGAATAAGTATGTAGGTATCCATATTCCCTAGTAAATACACATGTGTATCTACCTATACTCGTATTGTGTCTCTATGTCCATGTTTTTTAAAGATATACCTTTGAACAATGTAAAACAATTTTACTTTTCTCGTGAATGAAAAGTGAATCTTTTAAATATAGTTAAAGTCTTAAAATTATTCGATTCATAAGGCGGTTTGTAGAGAAAACTGTCTTAAACTTTTATGTTGCGAATATTGACGTTAAAGTTGGTATTTAAGACTAAGATAATTAAAAATCACAGAGACCGTAACGATCAATAGGCTAAGTCGCCATTACAAGATTTCACGATACAAAAGTAAAGCCATTTACATATGAAAATATAATCTAGCAAACAAAAGACTAAGAATAAGAAATGCGACTTCTTAAGCATGGTTAAACGTGTAAGCCGAAGCTTTGTAACTCAAGCTGTAACTAGTTGGAGGCCTCGAAGCCGCGCCTGTGGGGCTTCTTGCGGTCCCCCGCATTTCCTTCCACAAGCTTGTCTCGCAAGTATTCGCTGTACTTTTACTTGGAGTTTATTCAATTATAAATCTTAGATAGCGGATTATGTTATTGAATATGAGGTGCGTTTTAAATTGAATGCCATGACATTTATAGATAGATGAGTGGCCTACAGTGAAACTTAGATTTGAAATATAAGTTTTATGAAAAATATACAAATATTTTGAGGTAGGTATATCAATAAACAATTTATTTAGTTCCAAAATTTTCGTTTAAAGTTGTAAAAATTATGACAACATTAAATTATAAACTTTTATTTTGCTTAATTTTTTTAATTTTAATTTTTAATTTGCTTTAGGTATAATAAATAACTGGCTGTTAATTGAAATGTATATGTAACAACACCTACAAAACGAAGAAAATTCGACAAGCCTTAACTACAAATACATCATAATAAAAAAGCAGTTATCATAAAACACAAATATCGCAATTGCATAACGCAATTATGACGTTTCGCATGTTAAACAGTCGTAAACCTTTAAGTAATAAAAGATTAAATAAAAAAGAAAAAGTGTCACTTGAAGTAAATCGTTACAAGTAACAAAGGATTATGAGCACAACGCGTGGGGAATTAGCGCAACCATGTGAAGAGGTTGCGGTTTGCCACCCAGGCACTACCTACCTACTGCATATTAATACGGTGACATACGAGAATATCATTATATTTGCGTTCGCCGTTCACTAATTAGATAAGTGTTTATAGACTTCGAATAGATTATAAACTGTACAAATATTAAGGATAGACGGTTATACTGTTTACTTAGTCTACGTGATCACCGTAAAATTGAACTTTATAAAGGGATTAAATTTTATTCTTATCTACAAAGCTGTTTTTAAATTAATAAAAGTTATTATTAATGATATTTACAATGTTTATTGTAGATAAAAGTAGGTACCTCTGAATACATTAATTGCATACATTTATACATTTACAGGTAATTGAACCCTAAAAGGATATTTTTTTCATTAACGTTTGTAATTAAGGGACTTAATATTAAAACTAAGATAAGATATAGATACAAGCGAGAGAAACCGGGTTATGTGTATTAAATCGCCGCGCCCCAAAACGTGACGATAATTTGGCGTGATTGACGTACCTACATATTTTATGCTTCTCATTAAAATATTGTGTATCTATGTTCGAGTTTTTTTTTATATTTAATCTAATTAGAAAACTTCAACATATCTATCACCTACATATATCTAAATTACTTTTGACAGCCCAGAAGATACTATTTACCACTTCAATTTAATTGCTTGTTTGTTTCCTCGTATCGCATGCAAAAAAACAATTTTTCGACATAAGTCTCCCTATACGTGGGAAAGATTTATTTTTTACGTATTTTCGCATCATGCAACGTTATTGTTGAGTTCAATGTACTTATCGTTCTTTTGCGATTGTTTTTCAATATAGGTAGCCGCTTCTACTAGCAAGCGCTGGCGATTTTTCAACGACCCTTTACTTTGTAATGCCGTGTGTAATTATGAGGCGAACGAGGCCCATTAGGGTCCACTGCCGTTAATTTATTATAATAAGGCCCAACTGCCGACTGAGTTTGTTCGACCGTGAAAATTATTATCATTAGTGGGCAATAATGTGGCTACGTGAACAAACGTCAAGTCGCTATTACCCTTATCGGCAGGCCTTGAAACATGGGGTAGTTTGTAAAAACTGAAAGCGCACGGACAGGCCAGTTGGCACCTTAAGGGCGCGAATAAAGTCAAATCACCAATCAACATTGAGTTGATACGTGTAATATTCAAGACCAAATATAAAAAATAAAATATATGTAAAACTTGATGATATTTTCGATTCTATTGTCAGATCAAAAACATAAAATATTGAAATTGACTCGATAGAAAAAATTCACGAAGTTACCTCTAAATTTCACACTTTTACGTTTTTTACTTGACATGGTAATGCCTATTATGTTATTTTTTTCATAAACAATTATATTGAAACATTTGTGAGAACTTTGTAGGACCACTTTTGTGTAATTACTTTTAGTTTTGGTTTAATCACGATAAAACACTTTTGGCGCTTACTATATTTTTAATTACGCAAGAAATCATCTTGCATCGCACGTTCTAGGAGCTTCAAACATAATTCTATTTCATACATCAGACGCTATCGCTCCGTTGAGACGAGTAGACCATGCTCAAATTGCTGTGCCGCGCGCCGATTTTTTAATAATATTGTTTTAATATTGTTTTTTTGAAAATGGTAAACAACAAAAGAACATTGAAACTTCAGAAACGAGAACTAAAAGAGATTCATATTTAAATGATATCTAACTAATTTTCGAAGATAAAATCATATTAATAAATAATTATTATTTATAATAAATAATAATTATTATTATTTATTTATATACAGTATTAATAAATAATAATTATTATTATTTATTAATATGTATTAATAAAAAATACGACTTGATTCATTTCAGAAACTTTATGCAGGTGAGTTTAGATATTACATATTTGCATAAATTCGTTTCCGTGCGCTGAGTATTGACGCGACGATCTTAGGTATACAAACATATATTATATGGATACAAATATTTCATTCATAGTGTTACATCAATAAAATCAAGAAAGATTTATAGTATATTTTTTTATGAATTATTATAATACTATTACTTATTACCATTACTACTATGATTACTACCTATTTGTAGATTCCTATGGTTGTTCCAGTAAATAACGTAAATAGGTTGTGAATAGTAGGTATATATCTTCTTATATATATAAAAATGAATCGCAAAATGTGTTGGTAAGCGCATAACTCGAGAACGGCTGAACCGATTTCGATAATTCTTTTTTTATTATATTCCTTGAAGTACGAGGATGGTTCTTATGTAGAGAAAACGTAAACATGTACCACGGGCGAAGCCGGGGCGGACCGCTAGTAATATAATATATTCACAATCTGTATAACTAATCACTGGTGCAGTGAACTCCCATAGATAATTATAATAAACTATAAAGTTATACCTGCTCATTATTTGAAATCTATCGTAAAATTAGTGTCAATAAAATAAGTAACTTTACTCGTCTATATAATATAAATATCTATATACTCCTATATTATAAATATAAACAAACGCTATGAATAGGGTTGCCAACTTTTTTTACAAGAAATAAAGTACTTACGTATATTCATTATTCAGGTCTATGAAGATTATTAAACAGTATTTTAGCAAAACAAACAGTATTTATTGTAGTGTGTGCCCTCTGACTAAATAAAAAAAATTGTGAGCGTCTAAATGTAACACATAATAATGTGTCTGCACTTTGATGCTGAAAACAGTATTTTGTATAAGTACTTTTTTTTTGTTAAACAGTAAAAAGTATAATTTAGTGAAAAACAGTAGAATACTGTTTGGCAACCCTAACTATGAATACACTCGCGAATGCAAATTCGGGGATTTTCTAATTTTGCTAAATAATAATTGAATGCGTGTTGAAACACTTTATACTTTTTAGTTTATACATTTGTAATGTGGTGCTCACTTTTTTTGTAATAAATTATGCTGCTAACGCTATAATTGTATTTTCGTTGTTTTATTTCAAGTAAACACCCATACAATTTTGTCACGAGCCGCCTCTGGTCTGGGCTAAATTTAAACTTTGGGTTGGGGTGATACGAAAGTGTGAATGAAGAGAGTTTTTTTCTAAGTGTTTGGACTAGTTATTTTTTAAAGTTCAAAAAAACATGCCTAGATATTACTTTGAGTTGTCCGTATGGTGGAGGTAAGTCCCACGAAAATCGTTATTTGACGACTTTTTACAAATGGGTCTCACACAGTCACACTATCCATACCTACTTGGTAAATTAGCTTGGAGAAATTTTTGCGTTTGTAGTAATGTATGGTCAGCAAATAAAAAAAACAACATTTTATTTTTAGTTTTTATTATATATATATGGGATTTTAAACTATATGTGTTTCTCCTCTGAAAAAGATGAGACTTATTTTAATATTTGCACATTTAACATACGTATAACTTTTACATTAACAATTAACAATATAAAGTTACAACACTTACACACAAATTAAACACTTCAAAAAATATTATAACAATAATAACAAATAATAACAACAATCAACAAATACAAAATTTAACAATTACGTAATAATTATAACTTTTGAATGAAATGTGTGCTTTATGTTCTAACGGTACCAAGCTACTCACGAAAGACTGCACGTGGCACCTGCGGACAGCGTAAACTGGTTTATTCTGGTTTTGTGCGTGTTTCCACTTTCAACTATCAAGTGACGATTTATTTATTTGTTTTGTTTCGTAATTATTATTGTCAAATATTAATAACGAAACAAATTATTATGGACACGATATTTTATTGTTTCACGGTAGTCGTCTTGTCGTTTGCTCAAGGACGTGAAATTGAATGATAATTTTTTTTTTTTATAAAGTCAAAAGCATTTTCTTTCAAATAAAAACTTGTTTTTATTGAAAACAAAAATCAGAGTGTTGCTAGGAATAAGTATAAAATTAAATAGTAATGTTAGGATATCGAAACATTTTTGTATAGGCCTGAACGATATAGTGGAAACGCGCTCTAAGATCTGAGTAATATACACACCACTACATAATATGCAAATATTTCTCCAAGCTAATTTACCTTGTACTCATATTATACTAATGTTGTACTAATATTATAAATGTGAAAGTAACTCTGTCTGTCTGTCTGTTACTCAATCACGCCTACTGAACCAATTTGCATGAAATTTGGTATAGAGATATTTTGATACCCGAGAAAGGACATAGGATAGGTTTTATCCCGGAAATCCCACGGGAACGGGAACTATGCGGGTTTTTCTTTGACTGCGCTGGCGATGCCGCGGGCGGAAAGCTAGTATATAATATCTACACAACAATATAACATTCATTCAAATCATACAAACAAACAGACATACACAAACAGACAGAATTTTTTTACGGATTCGTGCTCTATACTGTTTCCCTAATATTGTTTTTTTGAATATTATATTACATACATACACTTTTTTTACTGTTTTATTATATACGTATAGATTATCATCAATAATTATAAATAAAAAATAATAATAAATTATCATATTACATAATTTGTGATGATTTCAACTTCACTGTTTTATATAATTATTTCATTAATATACTAACTACCGAAAATACGCGTTGAACGAGCGAAGAATATTGTGTTTAATTTAGCGTCCGATGAACTTTACGTAAGCACGATGAGCCGGGTGTATGATGGAAGAATGATTGCGCGCGGCATGGCGCGCTATGGCCCCGCCCATAACTATAGAAATTCTCTGGCTTTACACCCACTCTTAAACGATTCTTAATTGATTTAGGGCCGATTTTTCAATGCTTGGATAAAACTTATTCGTCGAATATAAAACTACCATTTTAAAAACGTATTCTAATTATTGCCCGTATTTGACAGTTTACGTGACATTTTAATATTATCGTGTAATACTTTATTGGACGGATAAGTTTTATCCAAGCATTGAAAAATCGGCCCTTAATTAATAAAGCCATATTTGGCCACAGTTCACGGTGTTTGTCCTCAAACCTGTTTAAAAATAAATACAATTTTTTATTTTTTATTCGAGCTTTTATTCACCGTAGTAAACAAACAATAATAAACTTTCATATTCAGGCGTTTATTTTGTGTTAGTTTTTAAGAACTGATTTAATCTAATTAAATTATTTAAAGGAACAATGTAAAAGCATGTATAATATCGTCATCTAATGAGGGTACCAAATTGTAATCAATAAGATTTATTTACATATTAGATGTAATCAGAATTCGATACGATTCCTAATTAAATCTGCATAAACCACACAAACAATCAAGGGGATACATAAATGCGATTATAATAGAGGGATCCATTTGGTTTTATTTGTCGGTCGCTATAGCAACCATCCCACGAATCTAATAGATAAGTTAAGCCGTTAATTGAATATTAAGTTACTTACGAGCGCTTGATTGCTTTTGAGAATATTTAATTGATCAATAAACACTTTAACATGTACAAGAATTAATCTGTAGCGATTAAGGTCAGAGCAATGTGTTACCGCATACTATAAAATCACCGGTAGCCGTCGCATTACATTAAAGCCTACATTTCTTTGCCTTCAATTTGCCAACTGTTTAATTTAGTGTCGTGGATTGTATAGCAGTTTTTAACAATATTTGCGTTTTTTGCTCATTAAGAAGAATTATTACTTATTGATATAGTATGTATATTTTTCATTAATTGTTCATTAGAACTAATAATAATTATTTGTAAATAACAGCTTTATTATTATTATGAAACTATTAATTAATTTAATTAACTTTAAATGTATGTAATCACTCTACCTACGATTTATTTGGTAGATTGTACCTACCTAATATAAATTAATAAAATGTAATTTATACTAGGTAACATAGGTGAAATCTTTTACAAAATGCATAGGTACAAATAGCTTTTTGACTCTATGTTATTTAGTACAATTTAACGTAAATAAATACCTTAAATTTAGAGAGAATATACTGTTTATGTGTGTGTCTCAGTCTATATGTGAGCCCATGACGCCAAAACCTTTTACAAATTTCCATGATATTTGGCATACAGGTAGATCACATCTTACATAATAATAATAAAAACAACATAAAAATATAAAAATAATATATCCCGCTGTTTTCTCTTATTACAATGAATGAACTCGCATGTGACGGCCATACTTATAACTTATTGATGATACCTAATAACTACAATTTTGACAAAGGCATTATTTTGTATCTTGATTGCGCAACGCGGAGGCCTAATAAGTTACGAGACGACTTTCACGTTACCTTTTAGATCTAATTATAATTGTAATTAGGCGTCATTTTTACCTTGGCATACAATTAACCGACTACAAGGCAACGACAGTATTAAATATTTTTATAACACGTTATAAGTAATAATATCGTATTTATTACCGATTCATTGCGATATCTGCAATAGGCAATGATAATAGGCATGACGAAAGATTTTGAAATCCTCTTCCATAATGTGTGTATACGTTTACTATACAAGAAAAACCCTATATTTCGGTAATATACTTAAATTTAACGAAGATAAAAGCCATTTTTCAAAAAATATTTATTAACTGTGCCAAAACAGCTCGCAGGTGTCATGGCGTAGGCGTGACGTCACTCTTTAGTAAATACGTAATTATTTGTACGCATTGCGAAGAAAATTAAAAAAATATTTATTTAATATGTGTTATAGAAACGAATTTCAAAGTTTATAAGTGGTGTGCAGTATTGCAGTGTGAATCCACATAAAAATAATGCTCAAAAATGTGTTAGTAATTATTTCAAGCGAGAAAATAATAAGAAATGATTGTATAAAGTTGGCGCGGAGAACCCCAAACCACGTATTCGTGAATTCGCAATTATATTTCTGTTCTGAGTCGATAAAGCATACGTGAAACAATAGAAAATAAATAAAAATGCGTATTCTCAACATATTCATAACAACAAAACACATCTGACGTGAGTTGTTTACTTAAGCGTGACGTCACGCGTGTTTTAGTCAAAATGGCCAACTGCAGAATTTCAATGTTTTATTTTATTGATAATCTCATTAATCTTAATGTTTTTAAGATTTCTAAGTCACTATATTTAACTTATTTATTATACATTTTCCCTTAAAAACACTAATACGATCATTTATGGATACTGTCGTCATGCCTATTACGTATATGACTGCATATATAACGATATTAGGTACATATTATGAATAATATAAGTAATTGTAAATTACAAACACGGTACATTATAACCAATAATGTATATTTTATTAATTGCATACATTGTATATGATATACAAATACTTCAAATTATGTGATTAGCCAAGTATTAAAAGCTAAGTTCACGCTTTGAATTTTTTCTCTTTACATCATTAATTTTTATCTGTCTGTAAATTTACGCCAAAACGTGCATAACACCATTATATTTTAATTGCGCAATATAAATAAATAACGTTAAAAGAATAGATACTAAATGTGTTTTTGAATAAATCCAATTAAATATAGTTATCTGTTAGATTTTGTTAGTTAATTAAGATTTCTTGTAAAAAACGCGTGTATATTCAACACTTTAATTAAACGGGTAAATCATAAATTGCACTTTATGGCCATAAAACTGAACCGGCCGCGGCAGTGAGTTAGTGTAATTGTTTTATTCCGTTTACAATTCGGCTAAATACAGTAATGGTTTGCGGAATTAATTGAAGCAAAATTATATTCAAGTGAATGGTGCGGTAACGAAGGCGCTCTATCACGTACCTATCCATAATCCACGTACACTATGTAGGTATCCGTATACCACGATATAATAACATCTTACGAAATGCATGTATAACACACATTTCTATACATTAGTTATTATTAAGCTTAATTCATGTACTTTGTACCTATTTGTAAATGACATAATTATTTCTACGTTGAAAGTTGAAACTATCATTTTTCGTTTTGCATTGTCGTTTATGTGTTTGTATCATCTTAATTTAAATCACATTAATGTGAAATACCGATTTTGAAAGATTGTTAAGCATTTTTAAATAACATAGTTATTTCTCGTGAAAAGCTGTAAGTTTAATGAAAAAATGGCACTCTTTTTTAATTTTTGAAATCATTTAATCATTGGAAAATCCTGTGTCAATTATAAATGACAAATAATATTGATATACGTAAGATTAAAACGTAAATATGAAATGGCTATGAAAAGCACTAGATCGTTTTGTGAGTGTATCGGAGGAGATATTTGTATAAAGACCCCATTACACGGTCTCTACACTTACATCCGTCCATCTCTTTGGCTTGCTTTGTGACATATTACGGATAGAATATTAAACCGTTAGATTACAATATTTCTACGTGAAAACCATAAAATGTAATGTGGTGTATGATTACTAAAATATATTTGGGTATATAAAATATATCTTGAAATAATTGAGTAAATTATAAGCTGAGCTTGTCGTCTATTATTATTACAATACCTATGCATTGTGAGATGACTTGTTTAAAAATAGAAAATTAAAAATTCTACACGATTTCTGCTCAAATAAAAATCTGATATTATCTTATCATTGACCCATACCTAACAATTACCTACATTAAAAGAAAAAGAAAAAATACTAAATCATATTTTGTTACATTCATGACTTAACTAACGGAAAACTTAATTATTTTTCAACAAAATTGAATTGTATGATGCCCCTACAAACTTGTACTCAAACTTAAATAAAAAAGCATCAATACAAATAAACAAACTGTAGGTAATCTTTTCAAAAAGTATTAATTCTTAAGACGGTATAAAGGCTGATACATTAAATAAATCGAACTCAATTTCACAGCTCACAACGCCTGTCAAATGCGACGTAAAGCCCCGATTGGGAGCTGTATTACGGCAGGATTCAAACTGGGCCTATTATAAAATCGTAATCTATTTATTGTCATACTAAAAAGTTTTGATTTTATCTACTTGGCGCGACGAAAGAATTGTCACCTTCCTCTCGCCCTTATCATGATGCCAAAAGTCACGTTACAATAACCGCGCGATCGAATAAGATCTTTCTGGTTATGTATAATAAGATTGAATTTCGTTTGCATTGACAAAGCACCCAGTCGAGGAACGCTAAGCAGCTTAGCGAAGCAATGGTGCGCATTTGAGGTTAGGTTTGACGTTTCAAGTAACGAACCACTGGCTTCGTAACAGTACAGATGGACACAAAATTATTTATGTATTTAATGTAAATAATTAATTTAAAATACGCGTTTTATTTGCATTTACAACTGTATATTTAATAGGACAGATCAATAAGTACTTAGTATCACGTTTTATAGCGATATATATTATTTTTAAGGCATGGTTTTCTCTTACTATTGTTTTATGACAATAATTATTCTTAGTTACGTTTAGAAACATGCGTGCATCAGTCCCACATATTAATAGGAATAGTTATCATAACCACTTCTAACTAGAACCTACAATGTAATCGATTTTACTCTATGGCCACGACCCTACTATTAAACGCCAGGTTAATTACTTAGTTAAATTGCCAGTAGAATTTGTATGAGCACTAATTGCCATAAATGCTGTATTTTTCACATTCTTAGTTAATGGGTTTTTTAAAATTACAATGCAAGAAGGTTTGTTTTTACAGTTGCGCGTAGAAGTTTAATTGCCGCAAACGGATGTTGAAGGCTGTAATTGGGAGGCGAGTTCGTTAGATAAGTTGTATAGTTTAATAACTATGTAACTAATATAATATGAGCGTCATGACATATATTTTGCGTTTACAATAACAATAAATCGTATAAAAATGCATTTTATTGATATAGCTTTGTTATATTTTTTTGCAACCAAATTACGTGCATGACTGTACATTTGTGCGTAATTCTGTCCGCGGGTACACATCAACGTTGAGCTATTTAAAAATTTAAAAGGAAACTTGGCTTGACATTTGACAAAAAGCTGATTATGACGTCACTTTTTCTGTCCACGACCCTTTCATCCAGGATTAATTTTGTACGTTTTATAAGGGCCTACTTATCTCGACGTAGTGTTAGAAACTGGTTATATTTATCGAAGCCATTATACGTTTTATTATTTAATTTATTTAACGCTTCGAGCTTATCAACTTGTCTATTAAATCGACGATGGATTAATGCGATTGAAAATTATACATAAATATTAAGTGTTTGGATTTATAACGTAAAGGTATGTGCATGTTATTATTTTTTATTCGTCTGAATTTTAATGTTAATTTAGCATGTTCATTTAATACAACATATATCATTGCCTATGATATAATTAATCATAAGGTAAAATTAGTGGTTTAAATGGTGGTAGATATACCATCTAAATATCTGGTAAGTAGGTAATTAACATCCGTCCGAAGGAAATTTATTATTAACATAGATAATATAACTATGTTAGAGGTATGACTAAACTTCTGCTTTATGTAGATAAGTATTGTGAAGATGTTTAAATATTTAAAGTAAGATTTAAAGTATAAATAATATTATTCATACCTATATAAATTTGTATACCTAGATAACTGAATTATTTTCATTCATTTAAAAAATCCTATTCATTTAGATACAATTAAAATTTTATTTATTCATTTTTCAATTAAAAATAATTTTAGATAAATAATCTAACAAATAGCTGTGTTTAATAATAGGTAGGTTACATACATACATATATTTAATTTTTTTGAAAAGGTGTTCATTATTAATATAGGGCAAATAAATAAATAACTTATTATTATTTTTATTTCGGCAGAATTTAACTATGTTCACTTGCAGATGAAGATTGTAGGTATCTAATTAGGCATCACAATTCACAAGCTAATTTAAGATTGAATAGTTTTTGATCGAAATTATAACCAATATAAGTAGTATTTGATCCAAAGTATAACCCAAATAAAGCATGCTCACTAAGCTTATAATATTCGTTATAATTCAACCTAACCGCGCTTTCCTACCAACCTACAATATCAATAACCCACAATAACATTTTCTCATACGAAACAAATGAGTTCTATACCGTGTAATTAGATAAAAATCATTTGCCACTCACATTTAAAGACAAGTCACACAATATTATATATAGTTGATCGCGTTCTGACGGATCGGTGAGGGCATGGGATACATTTCGGATCGAGTTGCATCCACCTGGCTCTAACCTCAGGAAGGTCACACTTCAAATATTATTTGGACGGCTTTCGGCCGAGACCAAATCAAAATACGGATTTGTAACCGTAACTAAAGTATCCGGTGTCCGCTTGTTACAATATCTTTGTATGAAACAATAACGTTAATTTGATTATATTTATTTACGCTCTAACAATGTAAATGTTTAACTAAAAATTAAATATAATTCTATCAACATTGATATTGAATTGATAGCACATAAAACAATTATAGCTAGTCGTTATCTAGTTTTATTAAGTTAAAAGGAAAATTCCCTATTTTGAAAACTTTGTGCAATAGGCAATTTAAAACAGTCATTATTAAAACAATACTGGGTTAACGGAACCCGTAATAGTTAACACGATACCAATCTGTGTTATGAAAATAAAACATAATTGAAATAAATTTACCGTTACAAATCCGTAATTATGTTACAATTAAAAAAAAATAATAATCAGTTATTATATAAATTGATGGTAAATGCGAAATGAATCACAAATTGGTAATTTATGCAGCAACAATGTTTGAAAACGTGAGTTCTAGGGAAAAACTGTTGTAGGTAATTTGTGGCAGCTTATTGGATAACACTATACATTCTCAGCTTCCTATTGTTCAGTAGCTTCTCAGTATACTTTAGATTAACTACTATAATATTATAGCGTGACTCCGCCGTTCCCAGTATTGTCAAGATGTCGAAGCATGACCCGATATTGTTGTAAAACAATTACACGATTATCTAGAGCTGTTATATATAATCGGATGAAAATTAATTTTAGAATACATAATGTTGTAACATGTGGACGTCCTTATTTGCTACGTTGATGTCTTTTGTACAGGTAACTTAGGTCGTACTCTATCCGCCGGTTTCTGAA
>CAJQZM010040922.1:0-15429 GCA_907164665.1 Colias nastes | reverse complement strand
CATGAACATTCGTTCAAAAGCCTTGAATAAATGATTGAAAAAAAAAAAAAAAGAAGGTAGAATCTAGATAGGTATAAATAAATTATTTAGAGTTAACTTACGAGATAAATATATTATTGTATCGGTTTAAAATAAATGCAATTTTATGCTCAATTTGGAAAATGTAGTTTTAAGCGATCTACCTACCTATATTAGGTATAATTCAGTTAATTTAAAAATATCTTTTTATTTTTTGGGAGAACATAAAATAATCAACTAATTAATGCTACCAATAAGTCATGGGTATGTCATGTTTGACAAACTAAGTGAATATTGGTAGAGAACCCTTTGGTTAATTCATCAAACAAATTGATGTTTTCCTCAAACTAATAATATTCTTTCACTATTAATATTCGAAGTTGGCATGGTTATTTTTGTTTTGTCAATATAATATGTCAAGGTACCTACATTAAATTGATTTACCTATATTCTTATTAGTTTTAGAGTTTCTATCTTACGGTGTTATTTTTTTTATTATTTACAATTAAATAGTTTAATTATTCACCTTTAAACGAAATTAAGAATAAATACCTTCACATGTAGGTTCATAACCTTGGAACTTGAAAATTTTAAAATAAATTTAAAACGAAATTCTACGTCTATCATATTATTACTTTTCTTCATTTCTACTCTGATCGTGTGTTACCTAAAATATTAATGCAATCTCCTTAACTTATTTATCTATAGGTTCTGAGCTTTTATAATATCAGTACCTATATGTTTAAATGTAATCAAGTCAAATGATCTTCTTTTAAAATAAACAGAATTTCAAATGCTTCATTTCAGTTAAGTCGGTTTAAGGGTACCTACCTAAGTGATCCTGAATAAAGTGAGGAGATAGGTACTGTAAATGGTCTGGGTGGAATTAAGAAATAAACTTCGATAGGACTGACGAAAAAAGAAGGAAACAAAAACTTTAATATACCTATATAATCGAAATACATTACCTATAGGTATACTTAGTAGTACTAATATCTTCTTTACCTGCCATAATAGGAAAACATTAAGAGGAAGTTTTGCAAAGGTTCATCTTTACATTAATATCGTATTACCTACATAAAAGCAAGTAAAATCCCATTTTGGCATCCTTATTCCTTCAACATATGATTGCCCTTTAGTGCAATTTACAAAAAAGAACCTACCCAGTGAAAAAGAGATTAAGCTTAATTGATTAGAAATTTATATTTTTCCTTTGTATACCTATCTAAATTACTTCCATATAAATTCAATATAAGTATTTAATTTAGTTTCTCCCCCACATCTTAAAAATTTATCACAATTTTACTTTGGCAACATTACTAGGTATGTTTTGCAGACGTAGATACTGTTTCAGAGCTTTGATATACCTACCTATACTGACCTGCCAAGATTTAGTATGTGACATCTCTATTAAAACTATTCAATTTGTAAATGTGCTTTATAATGAAGAATGGGATCAATAAATATACCTACAGACAAGTACCTACCTGCCCAAAAAATATAAATCTCTATCAAGTATTTAAATGTGTCAACTTAGCTATTTATTCATGTGGACAAGAGTTTTTAAGTGTTAAAATGCAAAATATTTTAAATGTTGGTGCAGTTTTTAATTTTTTTTTTATGAATTGTAGTTAATGCTTAGTTAGCTTAGCTTAATGAATAATTGCAGGAAAATGTTAGCAATATTAATTGCCATTAGGTAGGTATAATTAGTAAAGGAAAAACTAAAATGCTAATGGAACGATTACAAAACTATTTAAAAAAACAATAATTTTATTGTCTGTATTTATGATACATATTTTATAACACAAATACACCAGGGTAGAAGCCTTTAAATATAATAAAAAGTGAAAAAAAAATCGCAGTAGGATGAAACCCATTAGAAATGGAGGAAAATATGATAAAAATGTAAGGAAAAATAAATTACGGTCAATCCGAGTTCGGGAAGTGGGAGGGGGGAGCTTTCAAGAGAAAAAAATGGTATCTCTCGATTTCCGACAAAACTACAAGTCCTACGGAAAAAAGTTCAATAGCAAAGTTGTAGGTAATAAAAAGATCTACAACTTTTATATTTACAATTTATTCACATAACCTCAAAATTTAGGTGAAAAATTCAAAAACCAAGTTTTTGGTTTTTTATTTTTATCTACTTCAAAATTTATTTATTTTCTACGAAATTTGGTGGAAACTTACTTTATCATGTCCTAAATACACTGTAATTTATTTGATAGAAAATATTTATTTTTTCGCCTTATTTCAACTTAAAACCAAAAAAACAACCTAATTTTCAATCGAAAATTCTCCCGTCAAAATATGAGTTTTTTGCAAAAACTTGGAGAGCCTTTTGTTCATTGAAATCTCTACTTTCTTATGGTGTAAAAAAAATAAACATTACCATAGTAAATTTTCTCAGGAAATGCATACAAACAGTGTGATAATGAGCTTTTACTAAATCAGGCAAATTTCTCAAACGACCTGAAATGTTTTTATCGACATCATTTTGCTTTTGAATATGCTGTAAAATATTAGTTGTATCGTTACTTACAACAGATGATATTTTTTCTTTTGAAATATTACCGAAAAGCCGATACAAGAGAAAATATAGAGTTCGAGAAGTGTGCCTGATTTAGTAAAAGCTCATTATCACACTGTTTGTATGCATTTCCTGAGAACATTTACTATGGTACTGTTTATTTTTTTTACACCATATGAAAGTAGAGATTTCAATGAACAAAAGGCTCCCCAAGTTTTTGAAAAAAGCTGATATTTTGACGGGTGAGTTTTCGATTGAAAATTAGGTTGTTTTTTTGGTATTAATTCAAAATAAGGTGAAAAAATTAATATTTTCAATAAAATAAATTACAGTGTATTTGGGACATAATAAAGTAAGTTTCCACCAAATTTCGTAGAAAAAAAATAAATTTTGAAGTATGTGAAAAAATTATTTATACAAAATTTGTAGATCCTTTTATTACCTACAACTTTGCCATTGAACTTTTTTCCGTAGGACTTGTAGTTTTGTCGGAAATCGAGAGAAACCATTTTTTTCTCTTAAAAGCTCCCCCCCTCCCACTTCCCGAACTCGGATTGACCTTAATTTATTTTTCCTTTTATTTTTATCATATTCCCCTCCTTTTCTAATGGGTTTCATCCTACTGCGATTTTTTTTTGTTTCAAAAATTATCTATCCTGGTCTAAAATGGCAAATTACCTTGTTAAAAAAGTAATTAGAAGGAAAAATTGTTCAAAAATTTGTTCTTAATTAATAATTTTTTTTTTTTGATGAATTGGGTTGTTTCGCATGAAAGGGTAAATAAGTATTAAAATAAGAAATTGACGACACTAGATGTTTATAGCGGTAAATATTTCATGCGATTCATTTAAGAATAGGATCGATTCAGTGCCACTTTGTGACGTGATGTGTTAATTCAAATTTCAAACAAATTACAAATATAATCTTAGATAAGAAATAGGTAACATTTGTATTTAAATTTGATGAAAGAGTCTGGTAAACTAAATAAATCATATTTTTCCAATAACAATTGAGTCATTGTCACACAATGTTCATTGACGTTCCTATTCTTATAGTTGGGTCCATGTTGGGTCGCATAGTATAGGGTAAAAGTGGGATAGATGCCGCACTGGGATAGATGCCTCATTTTCAAAAAACCTCACTTCCCAGAGTCGTGACTACGAATTAATGACTTAAATAGGAGCTCCTATCACCCCGCACCTCGGGTACGCATGAGCTGTTGTTTGGTGAAGACGTGTTTCGCTAGTGCGTGTTATAATATCCGCGGCGAACTTCACGAACACGTTAAAATTTAAAAAGGTTGATATTTGCCTTTGCATAACTTTATAAGTATTAATAAATTTCACTATATTTCTTTTTATGTCTATACACTGGTTCATTAAGTACAAATCTAAGTGAAAATAGTGGCTCTTTTGTTTTTATTTAATAAAAAAAAATACTGGGGCAGCTATCCTTATCAAAAAGTATAGTTGCCCCTTTTTTTTCGAGGGATAGATGCCCTTAGGGGCCTCTAAGGGCATCTATCCCTCAATACATATGTACATGTTATTATCGATAATCACAGGTACTGTTTATATTTTTACCTGATTGCGTCAGAGGTTTTCTCTATGTTAACCGATTTTACTCGTTTAATTTGCTTTTTTTTGTTATGTATACAACTTATTAATGATCTGCCCTTATACTGATTGTAGGAGAACCACGCCACGAAAATACAAAAGAAAAGAAGGAGTGCGAGCGCAAGTATATTCTTGGACAACAGAACCACTATGTTAACATGACATTTGCTGGTTTATCATATAAATTTTATTAGATTTCGCGTTTATAAAGTATGTAAGGCATCTATCCCACTCTGCAGGCATCTATCCTCCTTAGTATTTTCATGGTGGGGCTATTATCCAACTAGGTAGGCATCTATCCTCAAAAAAGGTGTTCTACAAAAATGTTTATTGCACATTATCTATAAATGATAGGATAAAAAATATATATAGTAATTCAAAACAGATAATTAACCTAGCTATATTCATACAAAGTGTTCGTATAAGATTCATGTTTTTAAAATTATGAGGCTATTTCAAAAAGTGGGGCATCTATCCCACTTTTACCCTATCCTACCTTATAAATTGTAAGGATATCAAATGTTACTAAAAAAATATAAATAATAAAATAATTATATATGCACTCTAACAACGGAAACGCTAGAAACACCTGCTAAGAAATAACGAGGTACCTACCTACTGTATGTTAAATAATATATTAATAGATAGTACGAGCCAAATTATAAATAGAAAATTATTTAATAAAGAATAAAACCAACTAGAATGTTACAAGTTACAAGAAATAACAATAAAGTAGGTACCTACCTATGTATTACGTAAGTATCTATAAATATAAAACTAGGTATTTATGTATTTTTCAGTACCAAAAAAGTGTTAAAATCATTAATTTAATAAATCTTTGATTAATAGATTAAAATTTCTATTTAAAAATACTGAACACGATTGTATAAATAAAAATAGCCGATAGCGATAAAAAGCGTGTCTACCTTCTTTGAAAACCTTATCCAGAGATTGTATTTTGAAAAATATAAATTAAAGGTGTTAAAATTACTGTATTATAAAATTGTATTAAAAACTTTGATAACATACATTATTACTGCTCTATTATAGCAGACTTAATAAAAGTTTTAATGTTGGGTATATCGTTGTTTTGCGCATGTGCAGTGCAGCTCGTAAATACCACTAATGGTCGAAGAAAAAATTACATTAAGTGATGCAATTATTGTTAGTTCACAGTACAGCGACTCGGTCTGAGACTCTTAGAGCCAATAAAACTTTATGAACCACTAAGTTACCTACTTCACATTGTTTTCCTTACTTTGTTTCTATTATTCCCTTGCTAATCCATGTTTTTTCAAACATTCTTAGTGCTCGTTCGTTTAAGAAAAATATTAATCAAAATGTAACATTCATAACCTTAAAAAGTCTACACAGCACATCCTTTAAAGGGGACTATGTATGGGGGATACGTATAGATTCAGATCTAAGTGCGATATTAAATAAAACTTGCACGTAACAAAGTTGTGTAGATCAAGAGATATTGATGTATGAGCTTTTTAAATTTGTAAAATCAAAATATCTGGTTCAATTTATTCATTAATCTTTATTGATTTTATAAGCAAAAACAAGCTTGATAATAATTAAATTATATATCTATTGGCTGTATGACTCAAAACCTTTGCCTGTTTCTGCTGATTCCCGCCACAGATTCCCGCGCAATTTAAGACTCGTTTTTCAAATTATTTTTTATTTCACATTAATGAAGTGAAGAAATATGAAAAGTTTTATTTTAATATATTTCCATTTTGTACTAACGGATTTTGGATCGGAGATACGTGTACTTTTTAATATGTATTTGTTAATATTATGTAAGTAACAGCTTTTTATCTTTTTGTTATTGAATCTGTGATTATAGCAAGTAAGTATGATTTTGTTTTGTTTCGTTGTGATTTTAATATGAAAACACAATATGCTATTCGAAAAGGAAATGTAAATAAGACAAAATTAACGATTCTGGAAGGATTTTACAATTTTACATAATACATAATATACCTAGGTACTTACCTATGCATCCATCGTCTGATATTGTATATGGTGGGTTTAAGTCATATTGTTTATTAACAAAGGTTAGGGTATATGTATAAGCAAAGCTTAGGAATCAATTTTTATTTTATTTTATTTTATTTTCTTTATTTAAGGATCACAAAAGGTCGTTACATGTGTACTTAGGCTAAATACAGTTTTTTATATATAAGTTGGCGTATGCACAACCGGTTATATGTGACCACAGCTTACACACAAGCGTTAACATAAATTTATGAAATTAATACAAAGTGATAACAAATATTAAAACTGCTTAATCATGCATATAAATATACCTGCCCCAAGTGACTGGAATTATGCTGTTTTAAGAATTTAATTAGGACAAAAAAAGTTTTATAATCTTGTTCTTCATTACAGGCCATCTATCAGAAAAAATATCAATATCTACTAAATTTAACAACGAGTTATAATGTCTTAAAGTTCTTGTAATAGGTGAATTATATTTAGTATTTGTTTTACATGAGGGTAGAAAAAATAATTTATAAGAGCTAGGACGCTTATGTCTACAAGGCACAGATATATTTATATGGTTAAGAAGTTCTGGACAATCAACTTTACCATTTAATATTTTATGCAAAAATGCCATATCTAAAAGTTTGCGTCTGTTATCTAGGGAGCATAATTTAAAAAACTTTAATCTTTCGGAATAAGAAGAAAGCTGTAGGTTGTGATGATAAGAAAGTAGGGACAAAAATCTTTTCTGAATCCGTTCGACTCTGTTCCTGTGCACGTCATAAAAAGGAGACCATACTTGAGAGCAATATTCTACAATATTGCGACATAAACATAAATATAAAATTATTTTAGTTCTATAATTTTTAAATTGTTTTGTATTACGTATTATAAAACCTATTAATTTGGAGACTTTAGTTAAAATTGCGTCGATGTGTGGATAAAATGTTAGCTTTTTATCAATAATAACGCCTAAGTCTCGTATCGAATCGACCTGTGCCAAAGGTTTATTATCAATTACATAAGTTACTGGAATCAGATTTTTATTTCGTGTAAAAGAAATGTGATAGCATTTCTGAATATTTAAAGACATGTCATTCTCTTGGCACCAATTAAATAGTCTATTATGGTCTTCTTGTATAAGAAATTGATCGTAAGTACTAGCAACAGGTCGCATTATTTTGAGATCGTCTGCGTTAAGATAGGGAGTTGTATTTTGGAAGCAGTTAATTATGTCGTTCACAAAAACTAGAAATAAAAGCGGTCCCAAGTGTGACCCCTGGGGAACACCCGACATCACGTCAAAACACTTAGATTGATAACCATTCACAACAACATATGATTTACGGAAACTCAAATATGACCTGAACCAATTCAACAAAGATCCAGTGACGCCATTTTCATTTAGCTTTAGCAAAAGCATTTCGTGATTGACTTTATCGAAAGCTTTGCTAAAGTCAGTATAAATGACGTCAACTTGAACACGATTGTCAACATAACCTGTAATATTTTCTACAAATGAAATTAAGTTACTAGAGGTAGATCTATTAGAGATAAAGCCATGTTGACTACAAGAAATAGTTGATTTGAAATGGTTGCTAATGAACGGATAAACTATTGATTCAAAAATTTTTGGAAAAATTGATAGGATTGAGATTGGTCTGTAGTTTTTAATATTTGATCTGAAACTATCTTTAAAGATTGGAACTATTTTTGCTTCTTTCCAATAGTCCGGGAATAGACCAGTTCGTAATGATTCATTAAAGATAGTAACTAAAGGTGGAGTGAGCATTTTATAACAATCTTTTATAAATATGGGAGGGATTTCATCAGGTCCCGGCCCTTTATTTCTGTCCAAAGACTTAAGTTTATTTGAGACCATTAATTGATTTATTTCTATTTGATTAAAAGATAATGCAGGTGTGGTAGTTGATTTTATAGAATGTATAATTAAATTTTCATTTGTGTTTTGTACGGCACGGGGTAAAGAATAATTAGATGAAAAGTATTCAGCAAAGCTATTGCAAATATCATCAAAATTGTTACAAACTTTGTCTTCAAATATCATATAACTGGGTATAGCATTTTTTGATTCTCTTTTATTGTTCAAGTATGACCAGAAAAATTTAGGATTGCTTGCGATACTTTCTTCTATTTTAAAACAATAATTATTGTAACATAGGTGTAATAATTTATCACAGCGCTTGGTTAAAAGGTCTAAAGTTAATTTGTCCATGGGGTTTCTATATTTTTTATAGCGCATCCTAAGTTTATGTTTCTCTTTTAGTCGTTTTATTAAGTTATGTGTGAACCATAATGGATATTTCGCAGGAACAGCTTTTGTGAGAGGTACATTTTTATGTATTATATTTCGTAGACAGTTATAGAAGCTAGTAACCATATCATTTACATCAGTGCACTTTTTAAAAATCTCATCCCAATTTATATCTCCTAAATCTTTGTTTATATTTTCATAGTCAGCTTTAAAGAAATTTAATTTTGACTTTCGCTGAGTGACAAGACATTTTTCAAAATTTAATGTTAGTTCAAATTTTAGAGCAGGATGATAAACGTCAAGAACGGAAAGAGAGATGTCGCTCTTATCTACAAGGACATCAATATGTGACGCTAGGACTAAATCCAACAAATTCGATTTATTATTTAATACTCTGTTGTATTGTGATAAATTATTAATAGCCATAAACTGTGACATTATATCTCTTACACTACATGAAGATGTGTCAAGAACAGAGCAAACGTTATCAGCATTAGGCAACCAGTGTAAACTGGGCAAATTAAAATCTCCCACAACAACAGTGTACATATACTTAGACAGAAATAGACTAGCAGACTCAGTGAAATGTTCCAATGTTTGAGCACTAACAGGTGGCGGAATATAAACTATACAGATACATAAATCAATATACTCTTTACCGTCTTTGAAACGCACAATAACCCACATATCTTCTACACCACTATTAATATTATTACATATTTGATATGAATAGAGATCTTTATTAACAGCTATCATGACACCACCGCCGGTTTTTTTTGACAGAGGCTTTGAAATATCCCTATCTCGTCTATATACAATGTAACGATTATCAAACAATTCTTTATCCATAACATTATCTTGAAGCCAGGTTTCAGTGATAAATATAACATCAAAGTTATGAAGCAATACATTACAGAAAAACTCATTTGTCTTGGTATTAAGACCGCGACAATTTTGGTAAAAGCAATTTAGTTTAGAGAATTTAAGTGAAACAAAAAATATATAAATCTGTTAATCTACATAATTAAATCTATTTGATCTTATTTAGGGTATCATAGTCCTTAATATGAATAGCATCAGTGTCTTCTGACTTTCTCATGAAGATTCTACCATCACGGATCCAAACAAACTTATAACCAACTTCTTTTTTTTTTAGGCGTGCGGCTCTATGTAGTTCCTTATTCCTGGGAGAGAGATGTTCACTAATAAATACATTCTTCTTTTCGCCGGCTATCCCCAAGTGACTAGAGTTTAGTTTGTTTGTGGGGTTGGCTTTATTATATCTGATTGCAGCCGCTAGTATCCCATCTCTAACTACTGGACTACGTAACTTAATTACTATTGATCTAGGTCGAGGGCTGGTCGTATTTATTTTCGCGGTCCTGGTGCACAATTGTATATCGTTTTCATGCAAATCAAAAGACACTGTTTTCGCTAATTGCAATGTTAAGGTTTTTAAATTTTCAGAACGATGCTCCGGTACACATTGCAGTTCGATATTACTAGCTCTGACTTGTTGTTCCATTTGACACAATCTGTTAATTAAATCTTTATTTTCTAATTTAATTGTGTCCAGCTCCTTTTGAAAAAATGAGATTTCACTGAATTTGCTTTCAACTTCTTTTTTAACACTCTCATATTGCGAATTTATAAACTCCAAAGAGTCCCTAAATGCGTTAATTTCTGTCTTTATTAAAGTCAGCTCAGGGTTGATATAATCTTTAATATGTGCTACAAAGTCCACGGAGAGAAATGCTTGAAACTCCTCTTTAATAATTTGTCGTATATCCTCTTTTGTTAAGCAAGAATGTCCGATATCTGCCTGACTTATGGAAGACGAAGGACTGTCGTCACCGCGGCGAGGACGTTGCGGGATCCACTGTGTTAGTGTATCTTTTTTTTCACCTGCAGGGCGTACCGGTGTGTTACTATTATCCCCTTTAGCTTGTTTACTAGTGCAAGAAGGGCAAGTCCACAAAAAGTCCTTGCGTTTTTTTTTGTGACGAATATTTGCACACAAATTGTGACAAAAAAGTTTGCAAATCGAACACGTAATATAATCCTCGCCATCGATCCGATTCAGGCATCCAAGACAAATTTGCGGCATATTTATAATAAACCAACTTGCAAATGTTTATAATTATTACGATATTAAGTCAACAAGTAAGTAAACAGATGTTCAAGGTCACGCGGTCACTTGTAGTTGCACTGTAGGTACGATATTGTCACAGCGGCCGCGGCGATGTATAATGCCACAAATTGTTTTTCACTAAAATTCACACAGTTTTGTTTCGCTCATGCAATTCTTCATACACATAAACTTTGAAAACGATTAGGCCAACGAAATTAGTAAGTAAACTTTCAACTTTCTCAACTAATCACTTAATTTATCAATTTAAAACACGGAGGCTAAAGTAATGCGTAACGCTTAGTGCTCGTTCACGTAGGTACACGCGGGCGCGGGAGCGGGTGCGGGCGCGGAAAACGTTGCGATCTCGTGTTCACATTAACCGCCAGGCGTTCGCGCGAGTGTGACGTATTGTCAGAGGTCGCAAATATGGACCACGATCTTTTATTTTTAACAGAAAATGCATACCTAAAGTGGGAGATGCTAGAAATTAGAATTGGTGTGCACGAAATTAATAAAGAAAAAGAACGGTATGGGGAATTTCATACTTTATATGGTAATTTGAGAGAACATCCTTCAAGATTTTTTAGATATACCAGGATGAGATGATGTGTTTACTTTGCCAAATAGGAGTTCTAGCCTGAACAGCACTAATAAACTCTTCTGTATTGAACGACATGATAAAAACGTGCTATCGTTTCTAGCGACAAGTTCAAACTGGTTGAACTTACCTGACGTCGCGAGTGAATCGCGCGCGCCGCCGCTAGTTTGACATGAACACACACAAACGTCTCGGGCGTTTGAAATTGCCGCGAGCGCGCCGCCCGCGCCCATCGCTAGTTAGCTCGCTACTTAGACCGCACGTGCGTTTTGAACATGAACACTTGGAAATCACGTCATATGTTTGATATTTCGTGACCGCGCCCGCCACCGCGCCCGCGAGTCAACGTGTTCAAGCACTTAGTCGCAAGCGCGCGGACGACGAATTTCCTTTGTTCTAGGTATGTACCTTATATTTATTTTTCCTGATGAAATACAGTTAATACGGTCTACGTTTAAATATTTTCATGTTTCATTGCGATGGCATATGAAATGTTAAAATACTTATTTCATGCTCGCGTGAATCTTTAATCGCATGCTGTCTACTTAATTGCATATGATGGCTCGTACTGAAGTGCTTATTGAAAGTATTCAGACTGTTACATAGACACATTTGAGTTTTTACACCACCGCTAGAACTGTATTTATGCTTTAAGATACTCGAGCATTTATCGAGAGCGCTAGTTAGCTAATTTCACGGTCGCCGACGCTGATCGGTGATTAAAGTAAATTTAATCGTGCCCGTTTAATTACGTCTATTCATAATTTATATTACAAATATGATAATATTGAATGATACATTATGGCTGTGGCTCCAACTCACAAACTAGAACGGTTATCGACCGTTTCCGTTCTTCGTTCGCGCGACTTTTTGCTATCAATTTCCACGGAACTGTTGTTTTAATTATAATCGTTACGTTCCAGTTTATTCCGGCGCGGTTAATCTTTTATGTTTGTTAATGATGCTTAAATAAAAATATGAATATTTACGCATTTACACATTGCGTAAATATTTCTTACAATCGTCAAGATTGCTTATCTATCTGCTGTATACAATTTATATGTTGTAATCATTATCTAATAACCTTTTCTGCATGTGCCGTCTAATGATATCCGTCATTCTTGGCTATCTACTAAATAAATTAAAACTAGGTAATTCTTGATTTAATACTAAGTAGTTGGGTTTAATATTTTGTTTACCTAAGGATAATTCAACGAGTAGATAGTAGTATAGGTGATATAATTTTAAAGAATTCTTGGGGGATTTTTCAAGTCAGGGCCCAATGGAATATGAAAATCGAATGGTATTTTGAAAATCGGTCTAGGCTCTACATAGGTATGATAATATTAAATCAATTGATTTCAGATAAACACTGATGTTATTGCAGATTCAACCAGTACCATACCATACATATTTTCTTTGGTCACGTAAACTTCATAGACGGATAAGCCGTATCATATGAATATCTGTTCTCACGTAAGTAATCAATCTCATGGATGGCTTATTTATCACAGACTGCTTTGTATTTTCCGACGATAGGCGATCCCCTTCGCTACTCTCGACTTTCGCTGAGTACCGTCAGGAAAATTACACATGCATGCTGTATTTTAGTAAATACTTAATAATTAATCGTCAATGTACAAATGAACAACATTTATATTTATTGCAACAAATTCTTCTTATACATATTTACATACATACCTATATTACGCACTTTTAAAACTTATTTAAGCTGTTGCAGAATAATATTCGATGCTTTTAATGTTACAATTTATGAGTTTTAAAAGACACAATTATTTATTAAATTTTTATTTAATTTACCTATTTCTTTCAGCCTCGATTTTCTGTCCCCTCCTGAAGATACCAAACGCTGATGGTTGGCCAGCACACCTTTTAGCCAGGTATTTATTTTTTTTCTATTAAAAATAAAACCTCGTTTAGAGGAACGTCGACTCCAATACTACTACAAACACTTAATAAGATACATAATGCCTACACTCCTATAGTAACCCAAACTGATTCGATGTTAATTGGCTATAGGTAGTTGGGTCTTGAATAAAAACTATTATCATCATTAATAACAATCCAATACTACTAGTATAACTAAAAGTATTTGAGACATTCCGACGGTACTCTAATTGCTTTAATCACTCATTATCAGGAAGCTAGCTCGCACTAATTTACGGAAGTTTTTCTGCTTAGCAAATACTCGTGTTTAATTACACATCTCTGTTTTTCAGACATGACGTATTATCTGCAAAGAATTTTGTTGTAAAATTATTACTTATAGGTATAGACTATGAACTCTACTCAGACTCTACCATGCGAGTGATGAATCGAGTTCTTATAGAATAGTAGATAATATAGGAGAATGATAGGAATAACAGTTGATGAGTAGGAGTTTGATTGATTTATTCTAGTTGATAATACAAAAATTTACATTAAACAATTTCCACTTATTCCGAGAGGTAGTTACTAGATAGTAGGTATACATATATCCTGCGATTATAAATGCTTAATTTGAACCGATAAGTTTCATTAAATAGAATCCACATAATTAGCAACATCCAGTCAAATTCCATGCACTTAAAATTTCAAAACATGCAATAAAGGAATGTCTTATTACAGAAATAAAGGAAACCGAAAATTATTTCACACTGTTCACTTTGTTTGTTATTCCACAGACCCGACAGGTAAAATCGTAAGTTGACAGGTGATTTTCAAAACGTAAACACTATTCGATATAGCGTGCTACTTGACGAGAACCAAACACATCGTAATTATATGTTAATTTGCCATTTATAATTTTCTATATCAACACTCTTATGTAATTAAACCCGCTGGCCAATTAGCCAACTCATTAAATAAAAGCCTATTGGTTGAACGTCAATACACAATTTTGGAATTAGCGACTATAATAATGATGAATATGAATTGAAACGTTAACATGAAAAATAGGTTCTATGGTACATATAAAGTTTTTTTTTAAGATTATTTCAATTTATATTTATTTCGAAGGTTTTTACTTTTTAGTTTTTACACAAGAATTGTACGAAGTAAACCGATAGTGGTATTTTTCATCACACTGCACACCAAGAAATAAAATAAAGGTTAAGTTAGACATTATTCAACTCTTTAGATCACAAACATCATTAATTGGATAATGTATTATTTTTATTCTAGGTATATCAAGTACTTTTGTTATATTGCACGATTATATTTTAATGCTTTCTGTTTATTATTTTGAATTTCGATATTGTAAATGTCCTTTAACCCGTTAAAAACATTAAAGCGCCTTTAAAGGGTAGAAGCTTAATTAAATGACTATAAAAGTTTGTGAGGGTGTATCCATTAAAACTATTAATTGATAAGGAGTTCTTTATTATTCCTTTTCTATTATTCTTAATTAGTTGTTTAGCTAAAACGGTTAATTAATGCAATAATTGATTATGTTGACGTATTACATCTATCCTCTCCATCACCCGTTCGTGCATGTGGTTATCACGATCTTCTTCAAATGCGAGGCATCGTATTTC
Source organism: Colias nastes (assembly GCA_907164665.1). Lineage (NCBI taxonomy): Eukaryota > Metazoa > Arthropoda > Insecta > Lepidoptera > Pieridae > Colias > Colias nastes. The sequence continues at coordinate 727 of CAJQZM010040922.1, read as the reverse complement.
CATAGCTTCCTCCCGTGCTAGGCGGTGATGCTCGACCTCAGCGGTGGTGATTGTTCATAAGCGACGGTACTGGTGGTCGCTTGTGGAGAACGCATTGTTGTAGGTTCTGGAGTACCTAGGTACAGCAACAGAAAAGTTAGGCTATAATTTAAAACAATCATTAATAATTACAAAATAAATGTTGAGCAGTTCTACCCTAACCTATCTCGCATTTGCTATTTTAAAATGATTTATTTTAAAATTCTCTTGTAAATCTTAACTTCTCGTAACTCTTGTCTGTCTCTTCTTTACTTCATTTGAAACAAAGTATGTGAGGCCTGAGATAGGATATAGAAAAGGCTAAGAATTGATATTAATAAATAGGTATGTTTTGAAAATTATATTATTGTAGCTTTCCATCTGCGACGTTGTCGGTAGGAATCCGAAATTACCCAAAGAGCAATAAAAAATTAAATATTCACTTTTCACCATTTATCTGAAGATCTCTGAACACCACCGCCTAGAGAGTTCAATAGAGTTGTGATTTAAGCCCATAATTGGTCGCTTCTTGCTCTTCCTGCAGGACCTGGCTGGGGTCTCGAGATATCTCCGTGCCTGTTACATAAATACATTAGAACTTTAGAAGTATTAAACACAGTTCAACGTTGTGTAACTTAGTGACGTCATCATCATCATCATCAATACATATAATAAAATTGTAGAAAAGTAGTGTCTGTACAATTGAAAT
>CAJQZM010040921.1:7230-41627 GCA_907164665.1 Colias nastes | reverse complement strand
CCATACATCCATACATCCATACAAACTTTCGCCTTTATAATATATATATATTAGTATAGAGAGTAACATATGCTTCTTTTTACCAAGTGAATTTGCATTGAATACGGGGCGAAACCGTAGTTGTAAAGCTATAATATAACCTCGATCTGGAGTATTATTAATTTAGAGTAATATAAACACACAATTTAAATTACTTTAAAATGTAGTTCCATCAAGAAGTAACAATACAAAGTATAAATTATATTATTAATTTATTAGTAGGTTGATTACGAAATATATCTACAGAAAATCTATCAGTAAAATAGACATAAAATGCATCTTTATACCCCACAAGGAGACACGGTACACTTTAATCATAAGCTTTTCAAGAAGACTGTCAAACGTAGTTCAAGAGAAAGTTAAATTGCTCTGCAGTACACGTACAAGTTGCACTCGTATGACGTTTACCGACATGTGACAGAAGGGAAACTTTTTAATGCTCTTTTTATATTTCTCCTTGCGTTTTATTGTGTTTCTTTTTGAAGTGACACTTATGTAGACGCGTTGAAAGCAAAATTTCAATGTCGCGTCATGGCAATACCGTCACGTCATGGAGTAAGGCGATGATTTTGGTATCTTCAAATCTAGCCAAAGAAGTTTCACTTCTGACACGTGTGATCGGCACACACGCTCTTTTTTATTGTACTAGAGTAAATGAATACTTTTGTACTCAAGAAATGATTATCATGGGCATCATGTTTAACAATCTACAATTTTTAAAAATTTGTCAAAGTATGTTATTACATAAAGAAAACATTTATTTAACTAGTTTGTTCTTACTTTCAAACCGTCTTCCGTTTATTCATTAATGAATTGCCGCCTAAGGAGTTTCACTTTCGTAATAATAACAGGGTAAAGTATTACTTAAATAAGTACTTTGCAAACCGCGACCCGAGTCACTGCTTTTATACAATAAAAATATAAAATTAACGTTTATTCAATTAAACCTACTACCTATATTACCTATAATATCTCGTATTTTCCTATTCGCGATGCCACCTATACTTTATTACAATGCGCCGAATGTTTTTTCATCACAAAATGTGTAGGGTACATATTTTCATAGTTCAAACTTGGTTCAAACCTAGATAATTTGATTTTTTTTGTTAGCCGCGTCGCCATAGCAACCACTCGCTGTAACAATCCTCTCAACGTCCGCGTCGTAGAATATTCTCATAAAAAGTAAACAACCGAAATCCTCATACAAGCCTCATATCATACCGTAATCGCCCCACGTCACACCGACAGTTCTATTATTTTACATGAAGACAAATGCTCCCAGATAGTTCGTAGTTAGGTCTGCGGTCCGTACTTGAATGACGTCTAGCTGAGGTCCATTGGAATGGGTCTATTAATTTTATGACGACTTGACTAGCTAGCGATATGCCTGGGAGATATTGTTCGTTGAAAGTCCTTGTTCATTATGTTGAAATATCTCCATTGTAATGTAATAACTATGTTTATTAATATACAGTAGATCATTAAAGCTTTACGCTTTTATAAATAAAAATTGGTGTAGATACATTAATTTTTACATACACCAATTAATTTATATGCTTAAAATCTCAACGGTTATTTCATACCATTTTTATATAAAGACAGTTTGAACTAAATATCGGTTCGCTCTTTGAACAATTTTATAATAGTCCGTGCCATTAATCATACTAGCAGGAAAAATCTTTAGCAATTTTCGGCGCAAAAACCATCGGACATTTTGTATTTTTATCAAAATCGATATATCGGTAAACTCAGTTGTTTATTATCACCGTTCGATTAAATGTCGTTTGATAACTTGGAATTGTTTGCGAATTCATTTGCCTATTCCATTTTTAGATTTCATTTGTGTTACTATAGATTCTGAATATTTATAGTGTTGTTTAACGTATCAGCATAAATGAACTAAATATTTATAACTTTATTTCGGGATTTATACATGGAAAAGCGAAATTTAATATACAACCTTTTAGGCTTCGTTTGCGTATTTTGTTTATGCTAAAATCGTATATTTGAAGAATATTTTACGACTTAATTTATAATTTAGGTCCTACATCCAATATTTTAATCTACCTCTATCTATATTTGTGTATTTGCACTGTTTTTCTCGAAATAGCACAGAATAATTCGATCCATGTAAAAATAGGGACGTCAATGACCGACCTAAATGTGTGTTAGTGGCGATTTACCTACTTAGAATTCATTAATTAGTCGAGTGTATCAAATTAAACACACGCTTTTATTTATTTATGCTTTATTGTGCATACATACCAGGGCAAACAAACTTAGATAGTGTATTTCTCTTCCAGGCAACCCTGATTGTAAGGAATGTTGAACGAGTACGCGTTGGCGCAAATTCAATGTCTAAAATGATACATTGTAAAAATAACTAATTTATATACAATACAAAAACAAAGAAATATAATATTATAAATATATATAAATATGTATATATATTACGTTCACGTTATTCCTTAACATAGGAATTATTTAATTCTAATAAACATATCATGTATGCACCTATGTATATCATAAGTATGTGTGTGAGTGGAATCGATCTAATTCTCACTGGAACTTATAGTACACTAGCTGCGTTCCGCGGTTTCATCCGCGTGGCTCCGTGCCTGTTAGTCAGTGTGATGATACACTACATAGCCTATAGCCTTCCTCGATGAATGGGCTATCTAACACCGAAATAATTTTTCAAATCGGACCAGTAGTTCCCGAGATTAGCGCGTTCAAACAAACAAACAAACAAACTCTTCAGCTTTATAATATTAGTATAGATTATAGTATAGATATCCCATAACAAAAGTCCACATTCCAGGGCGGTGCGGGGAAGGCAGCCCCTGCGAGCAGCTGTGTCGCGAGCTGCACGACGGGACATACGAGTGCGGTTGCGGCCCGGGCTACGTGCTGCATGTAGACGGCTACGGCTGTTTAGGTAAGTTGTTTGGCGATTGATACGTGTGGTTTTCTTTTATTGATATATTATATTTATTGTCACAGTTTTGAACTAACACAGGCTTTAATTTCCCAAAATATATAAACTGTATTATTTTAAAACTTTTTCAATAAAGATTCTATTTCTATTGAGGTAACAAATATGGTACGATTTAAAGGCTAGGAAAGTAAAGCAGTTACTAGAATTAATGGTTAGTCATATTATAAGTATAAAATGTATTTAAAAAATAATAATACTTGCATTAAAATTACAACAGGTTTGAATACGTCATCATCATTACCATACAGTAGCTCTCTGCCTGCGGCTTGCCCCGCTTTGTTTAAAACCTAATAAATTATATAGGATGTCCCACTATTGGTATACTAAGCGCGAAGTGACTTGTAGTTTTGCATACACTAATCACGTAAAAAATACTTAAACAACAAAATTACGCCAAAAATTTTTGCTTAATTTTTCCTAAGAATCCATGTTTTCGTCTCTAGCTTCGCGCAGCCGGCATATACCGCTTCGCTAATTCGAGAATTTTGTCTATGAAAACATAATCTTAAACTATAGCTCACGTGCGAGTGGCAAAGTTGAGCGGGTTGCTTGTTAGGGGTGTACACATAGAGTTTTAAGAATCCATCTATTTGTCAAAAAAATTCGTCTGGAATTTTATAAGTATTTTTTACGTACTCAGCGTATGCAAAACTATAACCTCCTTGGAGCATAGTATACCGTTGCTGGGACACCCTGTATACTTTCCTCGAGAATCACTCTATCTATTAAAAACCACGTAGCGTTTCGTAGTTTTAAATAATTGATGGATTGATTATGCTAATTTGTTTTTGTAAAATCAACTTCACACAAACTAAAACTACAATGTGTAAATGTATTAATTCAGAACAGGTCAAACAATAACCAGTTTTTAAACCTAAGCCTCGTGATCGATAGAAAACTATGTTATCTATACATATAATAAATCTGTAGAAGGGTCAATTCTGTACATTGAAAATATTGAAAAAATAAATAGCAGGGGATGTTACTGGATCGATACCAAACCCAAATATGTGATTAAAAAAATTTTTGTCTGTCTGTCTGTCTGTCTGTCTGTCTGTATGTGAAGGCATCACGTGAAAACTAACGGTTCGATTTCGATGAAACTTGGTATAATTATACCTTATTATCCTGGGCATAAAATAGGATACTTTTTATCCCGGAAAAATACGTAGAAAAAAAATAAATCTTAATTTTTCTTAATTTTTCCGCGCGGACGGAGTCGCGGGCGGAAGCTAGTATGATAATATATCCCTTATACGAACCCTAAATCGTTACATTAGGCTTAAATTTAATTAAATACTTAGGTTAATTAACATTAGTTCTATACTAGCTTAGTAGTAACTTTTGTAAACTTGGAAGATTAGCGCTGAGTGATTTGCTATTAGCAGTACCTAAGTAATTAGGCTCATTAGTAAAGAAGCAACTAACACAAATTCCTACGCTTTATTCTTCTTATCTTTTAAAACAGAATAATATAAGTTTTTTATTATTGTAGTAAATAACTATGTAACAATTTGTCTGTAACGGGACTGTTTATCTTGAGCAATAACCATCTTATTTATATTAAAATTAAACAAACAAAATAAAAAGAGAGTTTTTCCACGTTTATTACACTCACGTAATCGTCTATAAAATTATTACATACTAGCTACATACATATCTCATTTGTACGACAAATAAAGCACTTCCAAATATCAGCACAGATTAAATAGAAATGTATGAAATCTGAGTAGTGTTCGTAACTTACAAGACGGCACGTAGAACTGTGGCTACACTGCCGGCTACGTGCTACGCGATTGCTACGAGTGCTACGACGTTATAATGTAGCAGATGCGGTTTGATAAATGAGGGGGTGAATTAATCGCAACGGAAAAGATATTTAGGATTTGAATAATTATTGTTGTTTAGCGGATGAAATGTAGGTCGTTAATATTGTTCTTTGTTTTTAAGTGATAATTTTCAATTTATAACTAGTTGTTGTTTCAATGAATAAAACTAGTTAACACTACTTTTGTTTAGTATGACTCAATCAGCAAATAATGTTTCGTCTTCATCATTGCCTTTTTCTGATCATATTCTACAATCTTGTGTATAATTCGTAATTTATTGAAACAACAAAAAAAAATACCATCGGCTTAAGCTTATATAATTAGTCTAAAGCCAGAATCCGCACTGAATTAAGTATGTAGTATTGCATTTTCATTGCAATAATTTAACTAATATTATTTTAAATTACATAAATAATACATTGGATACTCGTTATTATAAAATGTATTTTAGAACACCCTAACTAAAAGCCCTACTAATGGTGGACAGAACTATATGTGACTATATCTAAAATATACTATGACAGTTCACAAACTATACAAATTCTTCTTATTATTGAACTGTTGTTATTCCTCAATGTATACTCCGATATAAAGGAAAAATTTATCTTCCCTATCATTAGTACTAGCGGGATAAACATAAACAGATACCTAACATCAATCTAATGCCCACAACGGTTTCAAGTGGTAGAATTGATTGCGCCAAAGCCTAAATTGTCGGAGTATTGGAAAAATGTCCGACATTAATAAAAGCACAGAGTTGTATGATAAATGTTGTCTACAGATGTTGTGATTAATAGCCTCTCTACATGAGCCTTTTTACAATTTCAGATGTGTTTGCCCGTTCTAAATGGTTGAGCTTTTAGAATTTGTTTCTCTCTGTGGTGCTCTCGGTTGTTTTTTGGTTGTAAATAGGGATGAAAAGAATTGGTGTGCGATACTGTTATGAAAGGGAATAAACGCAACAAGTATACAGAAAGTTTACGGTACACAATAACAATAAAGTAATGATTAAGATATGCAGTAAGTAATATTTGGTCGTTTAAAATCAAAATGTAGGTGGTTGTCTGATTATTATCTAAACAATAGTGAAATAACCACTGTTCGAAAGAGTAGGTATCTTGTTCTTTTCCATACAGCATGCACATAAATCTTCTTTTAGCGTGACATAAAACAAAATGACCTGTATAATGATAATAAATTGATAAATTTGATAGAGCTTAGTACTGTGTTATTACGTTAGTACGTGAATTACCTACTATAATAATTCTTCTATTTTCTATATTATAGTTTTGTTCCCAGAACCCTAATCCTGTTTGATACGGGAAACTTGAGGAACTTACCTTCTATTTCACAAATAAATAAACCATGAAATAATAATTCAATAGGCGCTCATTAAATTGAGTTTCTTTGAAACCGCTTCGCGTCTATACGTTCACGATAAAGTATTGAATATTCTTAAGGAATTCCGTTTATTGCTATTGAAGAATGAGAACGATTGAATTCACTATTATAATAGGAATTTCTGTTCCGGTTAGTTTAAATATAGACTGAATGGGATGGTGTAAAAAGATTAGTATGAAAACATTTAAACATAAAAAACGACGTGTGGCACTCGGGGACCGCCGCGGTAAAGCTATTGCATGCTATGCCTTCAAGCCACACCTCCGCCCGTCGGAGTGGGGAGCGTGAGGTTTTTTCGTTACGGAATTTCTCGATTCGGTCCCCGCGCTCAAGGCCCGCGATAGAAGCTATGCAATAGCTTAAAAGGTTCAAATAACAGCTTTTTATTTCATGTGAAATAACGCTTTTCATGTGAAATTGCGCTAACTTTTATTGACTAATTATTAAATGTTTCGCTTCTTTTATTTTAGAATGAATCTTCGCAGAGTATATCAACTACAAATACTATAAATTTTGCTCCGTTGAGCTGAGATATGATGTTTGAGTTCAGAATCTCTTGATCGTAGAGCTCTATTTCCAAAATCCAAATAACACAAATACTCTATATTATTCATAATTAACTCCGTCATAAAAACCAAACTTCCACATCCACAGCTCAGTTAAAAACGACACCTAGTTAAACCCAGTTGTGCACTATAGCAAAACTGAATTCCTGTGTTTCTTAACTGCCATTTCAACGATAATGACACTTGAATTCCTCGCGCCGGCAAACGAGTGTTCCGTACAAAACGTGCTGATTGTATGCACTGGCCTTAAGTCGATGGCTGCATAGCGATTATGAAGAGTTTTCGAAAGTTCCTCGTCAAGTTTGTGATTTGCGGGATTCAATGGAATTGGTAGTCGTTTGTATGGCATGATTGAATTAGAAGGAAAGTATATTTAGATTGCATTGTAGGTAACAGATTACATAAGAATAATAAAAGGAAGATCCAGTTGTTTTGATTGTTTTTAGATGTTTAAATAAACATAACAGTCATTATAATCTCCTGATTGTTTCAAAGTTATGTTTTCAAAAGCAAATCTTCATATGCATATTTTATAGTGTCCTACAAATGTAAATGTATACGTATAAACAAATATATTATCCGAGTATGTTCAGACCGTGTGGTCTTTTTTTTTTGCACACTCGCATATAAATACTGAGTATATGTGTGTACACTGTACATATACTCAGTATTTATATGCGAGTGTGCCAATTTAAATAGAAGTGTACAATAAATAAAGAGGTAGTGAGTGTAGTCTGTAATTAAGCTATCACTTTGAGACTGAAGTATTTTGAAACAGGTTTAATATCATATGATCAAGTTTACTTTGATATGAATACAGATTACTATCATAATTACTCTTAAACGTCCGTCCGATTTGCATTTTCCTCGATACAATTTCTTACACTTTTTTCTTTCATAATTAGCTTGTTACCTACCTTCAAAGCAAAATTAAATATTTTGCAATCATTCCAAATAATATTTGCATGTTTGCACTAACAAGTATCAGATACAAGTAACAAATTGCAAAACGCGCTAGACTTTACTCAAATATACTTTTTCATTTTCATTTACTTTTTTGTTTATTTAACGAAGCTCGGTTTGGTTTCCATTCATTGCAATATTTGTGTTTAGATATTCCCCTGTTATTTATAAATGAAACAATGTGGTTCTTTGGTATTGATTTGAATGGACATTTTGTATTTTGTTATATTTGTTACTTAATGATCTAAGTATTTGTTAGATTAAAATGGGAATTTTTTAATTTAGTCTGTGTCTGTAAATAGAAAAGTGAAAAGAATGTTATTTCTTGTCGTTTAGATAATTACCTCTTCTTTATTAAAATATAGACGGCAGTTTAAAAGGCCTATCCTGATTAAAATTAGCATGATAATATTATTTGGATAAAAAATATTTCTTGTATCGTACATACAGGGTGTCCCAAAAAGTAGTGATGAACGGAAGCTGGGAGGTAAAGGACCTAGAGGGCTATCCGAATCACCCCCATGTATGTTATGCGATTTTTCGTATTTTCGGAGTTATGACATTTTTTTCAATTTTTCATCTATCGCCGAGTACGATGAGATTTTTATTTATGGTGACGTGAATTATTGCGCTAGATACTTTCAATTTTTGTACTTACCAAATTTAGATTTCAATTTTTCGATTGAAGCCTTCTGAATAATAAAATGAAATTTTCAGGGTAGCTACCTGATGATAGAGCAAGTTTTTAAAAGCCAAACGGAAAACTTTTTTTATGTGATTTTATTTTTTTACGGGCCCTTGAAGTGGTGAACATACTGGGTAATTTTATCTTTCTTGGCATTTAATTCTTTTTTTTATTCCATTCAAAGATCTAACGATAGTAAATGTTACCATACTGAATTGGCCTATCTTTCAGCTTAGCACACAAAAAAAAATCAAGCATCTTCCGCAATAATTGACGTCACCATGAGTGAAAATCTCATCGTACTCGGCGATAGGTAAAAAATTGAAAAAAACGTCATAACTCCGAAAATACGAAAAATCGCATAACATACATGGGGGTGATTCGGATAGCCCTCTAGGTCCTCTACCTCCCAGCTTCAGTATATCACTACTTTTTGGGACACCCTGTATAAAAGAAAATATAAAATAGAAACTTAAATTGTCGATAAGAAAATCAGTAATCAGTAGATATTTAAAATGTTATCAGTCAATCAAGATCTTAAGGATTAAATAAATTCCTGGAATGAGGATTATCTACGAGAAAGCTCTTAATCTACTTACCGTGAACCTACACTCGGTATTCCAAGAATTCACAATTTCCTTCTTTAATTTTCTCAAACATCCCGTTTAACATGGAAATTTACTGCACGAGCACGAGAAATTTAGCAATAGAGTGCTCAGCGTTCAAAAATTTGTTTGGCCTTGGTTCCGCAACTATTTAATTAATTACACGATTGATAATACACGTAATATCCTAAATCTGCACATCATTTTTAGGTTATTTTATTGAGATTAATACTGTCACTGGTAAAACGTGATTGAGACATAAAGAAATGTAGAAATATAAAAAGAAAATTCCCGTCAATCTACACTTTATTTCGGTAGAAACACGATAGCTTGTGTAACTTAATCAATTTAATCGTATTATTTTTTATTAGCTGTAACATATTGGATTGAAAATGGTGATATGATTTAGCATTGTTTAATAGTTATTAACGAAAAACTAAAATAATATTCTTCTTTTCGTCGAAGGAATGAGCATTATGAGTCTTGCACTTCTGGTTTTCCAATTTTATACTGAAGTCATACATTCATGTTTATTTTCAATCTTTTAAATTTATATCACAGAACGTAGTAAATTATTTATTCAGGTGTCTATAAAGTCGACACTTAAATTTTTTACGACACAAGCTATGCAAATAGACTATAATATAAGAAACCGCATACAGACGTCTCATGTACTTAAACACGAAACAAAACTTGAGTCGTAAACTTAATGGGATAGTATGAATTACGATGGAAGCGAGACTGAAATAAAGTTTAAGAAATAGCAACGAAACCAACGCGTCTAGTATATTCATGAAAGACAGGGTTGATTTTTTATTGTAATTTATTTGTTCAACTATAACCAAAACTTTCGACGCTATGTGACATCTATAAACTCGCGTATGTATCGTGTTTCAGGGACTATGGTTACATTCATGTTAGTGTGTAAAGCAGCAACATAATATAATATGTATAATGATAATAATGGTGATGTTTAAACAAACATTTTTGAATCAGTAAAGTCAGTTTTAGTTGTGCTTTTCTCCTATATGTAGTTTTTGTGTTCCGCTGTCTTTTAACTCGTGATTTTTAACTGAATGAAGCTCACGATGTAGTTATCTTTGACACCATCTTAGGTTGCATTTTATTGTCTGAACAACTCTTATTCAGCAAGATTTTAACGAGATAGTTTTCTGTACTACCTGTGTTATGTCGTGGAAAGGTCCTTGATATTTAATAATCACCAATAATATCCATTTCATGTTATTTTCAACACGCTATATACCGCATTTTTATCCAATCTACTATCTTTTTATTTATTTTAAAAGCCTTTTTCCTAAAAATCATAATGAATTCTCAAGCTCACAATAAATTATTCTATAGTTCTAGCCTTACTTGGTAAGGTTACAAATTCATGAATTTTTTTCTGGCGAAAATTGTACTTTTGACAACCCTAACTATCAAAATGCAGCTTCACATTCACCTTTCAACAGATGTGTCGTTTTGATTCGCGTATCTAAATTGCGTAGATTAAAACCTTCCCGTGAAAAGTTAGAGCAACAGTTGAGCATATTCAAAGATGAATATCAAAGAAAACAGCTGGAAAATTTCGTTCCGAGAAACAATTATTGGCAGAGATAAAATTTATGTTTCTACGAAATGTTAAATGTAGCCGATGCTAAATATTATACACGTGCGCTCATGTGTATTTTCGAGATATTCCTTTAATGTTTACTTTCGACTTTTAACACGAACAAAAATTATTGATAATAAGAAAATAAAATAAAGATTTTTTAAGCTATTGCATAGCTTCTATCGCAGGCCTTGAGGGCGGGGACCGAATCCAGAAATTTCGTAACGAAAAAACCTCACGCTCCCTACTCCGACGGGCACGGAGGTGTGGCTTGAAGGCATGCTATGCAATAGCTTTACCGCGGCAGTCCTCGAGTGCCACACGTCTTTTTTTACGTGTCATAGATATCATTAGCACTTTACTATCAATTAAACCAAGATTTTATTTCTCACACATAACAAGTACCTATTTAAATTGATATAACTTAGCAACTTAATAAGAAGAAACGTTAACATTATCTTGCCAATCACAAGCATTATAAATAGCTCTCTTGTTAACAGAAATCAATGCAACAAAGGCGACGGAAGCCGCCGACATCAAAGAAGATGTCCTCTATCAGAAAGACGTCTCATTTTCTGCGGAGCTAGAGCTGGCGCCGTCCAATAGAATAAGTAATATTAACGATAGACATATCGAAAGACTAACAACACATACACCAATACATAAAGAAGACAGAAGACAAAATTACTCTTACACCGGCGAAAAAAGCAAAGAGCTAGATGGATTCAAAAGTTTAATAGAAGACGGCGTCAGTAACGCCGACTTGAATATTATATCGGAGAAGTCTAGTGATTTCGATAAAGTAAAAGTGACTACATTAGGACCGAGCTTGGAACAGAAAGTAAGTACATTATAAGTTTTTATGCGCATTTGAAAGAGAGTAATGGTTGTAGTGAATGTGTGTTTCTTTTAGACGATGTGTAAATTGATTTTAGTTAAGTAAGAGTGACGTGCCAATTTTGTTTTGCAACTACGTATCAAGAATAAATATTAAAAAGCACAGATAATATAATACTATAGTATTATATTATTATCTGTGTAAAAGTAATAGTGACGAGCCAATTTTTATTTTTGCGAATACAGATAATAAATTTTTATTTTATCAACACCGATATAAAGTAAAATACACAACCGCAGGTTTCAGAGAATTCGCAGTGTGAACTTTTGTAACGAACATCGCCTGAGTCAATTTTTGTTTACTTTTAATCATATCTCCGTACTCGCTGATCTTTTCAATTATATTCTGCAAATGGCAGTCGATAGGTCAAAGTTGAAACTCTTTTGTACATTTCCCAGAAAAATACTTATCGTTTTGCTGTCTATATTATTATGTACATGTTTTGTTACATCTTCGAATATTTTTAACAACAAGATTTTAAAATAAAAAACCGCACTGAATATTTTAGAGTTTTACCATTACTTAGGTACTTATTGACACCATTATTTTAAGTTTTGATATACACAGGTTCCTCGCGACTCACATAAAAATACGACGTACCATATAGGTTTTAGAGTTTCCCAAAGTAATATACACTAGAAAAACCCTCCTTGTGTCGTAAAAAAACAATTTTCGTTGGCAGTTTTTTTTTTGCTTTATTTGCTGTCTGTACCGTTTCAATAGACGGCGGCAGGCTTTAATGAAATTTATTAAAACCGTAATGCAGCGTAACGTCGATGTGTTAAATTTTAATAACGTATAATCACATTTGCCGGTTCATTGGTTCGTCACTCTTTTGGCTCCCTGCATTTCAATTTCGAGACCCTCCCCGTAATATATTAATAGGATGTTATATTTCAAAGATGAATAGACGCACTTAATTATGATTGAAGAACTGATAATTAAATTAGAACTGAGAATTTATGTTATGAAAAAGCAGGTTTTAGGAATTTTGGGTTTAAACACAGTTGACAGATATATACGTACATACAGTTAGGAAACTAAGCCCCTGCGATGAAATTATGACGTAAGCACTGTTATAGCTATAGGGCTGTTACCTTTTTGATATTTAACCGACTTCAAAAATAAAGGAGGAGGTTATCAATTCGGCCTGTATATTTCTGTTTGCTTTTTTTTTCACAGTCGATTTTGTGGTAATTTTGAGATTAAAACTCGTTAAAATACAAAAATGGTGTAGCCTAAATATGAGAATACATATACGTTAAAACATAATATATACAAGAAGAAACAATCCGAATTAATACACTTTGTAAAAGTAAATACGTTTTTATCAGTGCTATATTTCGAAATCTTGTTTTGTTATGGACGCCGAAGGTTATTTAATGTACCTAAATTATTTATAATGCTTGATATTTGTATTATACATATATTCAATAATTATTTTAAACCAGAATTTACAATACTTGTATGTAGGTATATCTACTAATTATTTTTAAAACGATAAATTAAATTAAATTAAAAAACACAAAATATGCAGAAATAAATTAAAATTATTATTATACGAGCATAAAACCTCCACCTTTTTGTTTTAGGATGAAAAAGAAAATAGTTTGACAGGCTTAGTGCTTGACAAAGTGGTGACGTCACGTATCGATAAAAATACAATAATTATAATATCTATCTTTTATGTATTTATGTTTTAACATTTTGGTGAAATATATTATTTCAGTTTAATTTGAACACGTGCTTGTAGATAAGTTGATTTCGGCGATCATTTTAAAAATGCCACGTAGGTACTAATTGCGCAGTATTCGGCTGCTTGAATTCAACTATACCAATTATACCACCAGATGATTTTGTTCAATATGTCGAGAAAATGGATAACATTTTCGTTGCTGCTTTAAGAGAGAATACATAAACTGTAAAGTGGCTGAATTAATTTACAACGAATTAAACATAATCAGTTACTTAAAAAAACTGTTCATAAGATTGAGAATATTTTACACTATAAAATTTAACAATAAATTCCGAATTAGTCTCAACTCGCAGTAGACGAAAGTATTTTTCAGTAGGTAAATAATTTGTAATTTTTTTTTTTCGAATAAAGGCATATTTATGTAATGGTTATTTTAATATCTATACATATAATAAAATCGTAGGAAAGTCAAAACTGTAGATTGAATATTTTTTTAAAAGAATACTTGGGACAATAGATACCGAAGCCAAAAATATAGTTAGGCTACAAACTGAAACAATCGATACCTATTTATTTAACGTGAAATGTATCATTGACATCACTTTTCTACACTATGTATCATTGTCATTCAAAATCTGTGGATGTGTCACCCGCTACTATCGATCCCCCTGAATACCCTTATGATTCTCGTAAACACGCTTGCTTGTGTGCGTGAGCCATTTCGAACGTTTTGTATGAAGTTTCCTTACTGTATGTATCTGTATATTGTGGTTTAAATGTAACGTGATCGGCTTTTGTTTTACGATATCTATTTGGTATTAAACAATGTATTTTTTATTGCAAATGTTTGGAGTTTGAAACAGTTATTTAACTATTGAATAATTTTTAAAATTTAACGCGACGATGAAAGGTTTCATATCAACGTTTTATCTACATATTTTGTGCTTTACAATTTATTATACTAAAATGTTGCTAGTTTAAATATTTAGCTAGTAACATTTTACCGAGTGACAATTTACTACACGGTGTTTTTCCTAAACATCTTATTTACGTTAAACTTACTAAAAAATTATTCATTGAAAACCATTATATAGGGTTCTTTAAATACATATATATATATTTATACACATTATAATATATTATTTTAATATATAAATAAATTAAAATATCCATCATTTAATATATTTTATTTTATTTATTTATTCATACATTAGTATGTACGTTTTAAAGTCCATATCGTGTTCTTGAATTACAACTGGTCCTATAGAGTGCTCCATAAATATGAATTTATTTATATCTACCATGTATTAGAATTAGAGCAAATATTTATTAACACATACCTAACATTTAATACAATTTCTTTAAATAAACCCATTTCTACCAGGTGCCAGGTGGTACATCATCTCCAGCACGAACAACAGCAGTGGAGAGTTGCTCCTGCGATCCCTGTACAGATTCAAAATGTACCTGTGTGTATAGGAAATGTAGGAGTGGTAAGTTTGTTTGTTTTGATTGTGTTTTTATTGTTTTTGTGTGTACCTATGTTTTTATATGTGCTTGAAGAAAGAAAAAAAATACGATTGCATGATCCTAGTTTCATATTTCGGGAATAAATAATGTCTATCTATTCTGTTCTATAATTCTATAATCTTGGCTAAAGCGAAAGGCGTGTGTTCAAATTCCATCTCAGAATATAATTTTCACTAAATCTAAACGTACTAAAAATGTCTTTGTGTTGCATTTAGTGCTTATTTACGATATTCATAATATTACTGGGATACTCGATGCCCTGACATACGTTTTTCTGCCATAATAATCTCTAGTGGTATGAATTATACTTACCTAAAAATTAGCAAAAGTCAAAATCTATTAATTATCATCGTCTCCCCCTCTAAAAAATTAATTTAAATCCTTACATATATATAATGATTTCATCCCCATAGGTATTAGGGTATTTATCACATAAGTACTAGGGGTGATTCTCTATAGGGGTGTATTACAGATTTCACATTAATACAAATTAAATTTCTTTATGGACAAGTTTTCTATCAAAGATTACCAAATAATTACGACGCTAGTTCTATGCCTTTGAAAACAGACTTATAAGGCCATTGGATTAACCTATTAAGTGTAGGAAAGGTCAATGGTAAATTCTATTTATAGATATTTATTCATTAGCGTAATATGTGAACTATGTAGAAAAATGAGAAAATAAAAAGTATTGTATTAAAGTGATTAGATTATTTGTTTTTAATTGACTCATTAGCCTATAATTTCGTACTTTACGAAAAAAATTGGCCAAAAAAACAAAAGAAATTGTTTTTTCCACATATTATGTACTTACTCATTTTAAATATTCCTCTAAAGTAATTATTTCAACCTCGAAATGTTGAATTTATTATAACAATTACTGTTAAGAATTTGATAAAGCCCATACAAAAAGAGCTCTTAAAAGTTTATAAACACTGCCTTCGATTACAAATTTGTTGTCAAGGTAACCCTTTGCCCCTACACTGTATTGATCGATAAAGGGTGTATCAGACGTAACTTTTCTATCGTTACATATTTTTAATTTTTCGATTTTGGAGTCTTTTTTTTTTCAACATTATACGAAATATCAATTGCTACCCGAAAAGGTTGAAATTGAATCTCGCCATGTCATATAAAATTATACAAGTATGTACAATAAATTAAAAATAACATAAATAGGTTAAGATAGAGCAGCAATAATTAAATTTTTACAGCTATTTACAATTTTTACATTTAAAATAAAAACAAATAAATTTTCATTTCATTTCATTTCAATATATTCCTGTACAGTTTAAATTGTGTGTCAATTATAAGTTTTTCAATCGTGTAAATATAATTATATCGCTGATCGTCTGAAGGCGCTTTATATTCTTCGTCATTGCGAAGTTTAAAAGTAATTTTCTTATAATACCAATATCAAGTTGCCCATTATACTTTGGAAACTTTGTTTAACTTCGCCGATAATACTCGCCTGCAATTTTAGTAATTTTTTTCCTTTTAATTTGTGGCTGATAAATAATCTACAGTTATTTTAATAGAAGAGATATGTTTGTTTGTAAGAGAGAAAGTTCAAAGAGGCTCCAAAACTACTGGACTGATTTAAAAGACTTTCTACCTCTATAAGCAGAATGCTACATTATAGGCTATATTTTATTTTGTTTGTATCCAGATATCAACCTGAGAGCCGCAACAAGCGGTTAGTAACATATTATAAAACCAGAACTGCATATTTAATGATTTGAGTGACATAATATTAAAAAAAAAACTCGTAAGCAATAAAATCTTACCTCTTATTAAATGTACCTAAGTAGAAATCTATACTAATATTATAAAGTTGAAGAGTTTGTTTGTTTGTTTAAACGCGCTAATCTCAAGAACTACTGGTCCGATTTGAAAGATTCTTTCAGTGTTAGATAGCCCATTTATCGAGGAAGGCTATGGCCCACAGGAACGGAGCAACGCGGGTAAAACCGCGGGGCACAACTAGTGTTTAATATAGATACAAACATACGCCATATTAAAAATGTAAAATAAATGCATATAAAACATATTTTAAACAAGGTGTGCGAATAACTAAACTACCAAAAGTCATTACTTAAAGAATGCTATCGTTATATCTAATGGGATCGTGATATTAAATGCAGGGATCGCGTGTTCAGTTCCATCAAGATATTTCTGAGTAATAGCTGTGTAGAAGTCTTTAAAACTGAAGCCTGTTTAATATTCATAGACTAAAATAAAGAAAGACCACACTGATATTATATACTCTATAAAGTGCTCTATGGTTTGATGTCGGTTTATTCTGATTTTGAAAATTGTGGGCATAGGTAATAAAGTAAAGACTAGAAAAAAAAGTAAAGAAGTCATAGGTATATTTTTAGGACTACTCATGGTCCTAAAAAAGACCTACGCCTTTATACCTATAGGTTATCTAGATTTATTTAGGAATACTCATGTAGGTATAATCTATACAATATAGAATATGTTGTATTATATTGTGATTAAGTCGACAATATCACAGTAATAGGCAATTTCAAAACAAGGGCTTTTAATTTAATTTAGGTAGACATAAACATTTTCTGCGCGTTTAGAACGTGACGGAATTTTCTTTCATATAAAAAAAAGGTTAAAAGATTCGTAATCGAAAGTTCTAAAAATTAAAGGATTGAAAGTCATTTTTTCAATGTTATAATTATTCATCTTGCAAATATCAAAACGGTTGTAATTAATAATTTAAATCACATTTCTAATTTTTATGAGTTGCTGAAAACAATTCCGCGTAAAGCAATAGTTTCTCCAGTTATTTGATTAAAAAAAAAGAAATAAATTCCTCCTCTAAAACTATGATTACAACGATGCTATAATATATCTATATGTATACACCGGAAGTACCGGAAGCTACAGCAACATGGCGGCGAAGTCCTTCCGGTTTCAGGAATTCATAATTTAGTATCCATATGCAACATTACATTGGGATTTGGATGGATAATTAATATACGGATTCTGTAGCATTAATCTATGTTAGAAGTATAGTTCACTCGTTCTTGATACTTTTGTTAAAATAATGTTTTAAAAATATGATAAAAATGGTAAAATAACACCATGTCAAATTTTCTTATAACATTATTAAAAGGAGAATACAATAATTACTCTATTCATGAGTTATTATTTTTTTTTATTCAACGTTACCCTATTTTTATTATAAAATCAATCTTCTTTACTGTCATAGTTCGATAATAAATATATTTATGTGGTAAATTACCTATATCAAATTATCGTAACTTAATTTCATCGTTATCACATCATCAACATTAGAACTTTAATTTTACAAAAAAAAAAAAACTATCCATTCAGTTTAATCCAAACTTCTCTCTGCAATCTATTAACACTTAGTAAATAACATTGTAGCATTTCACTACATTCTAAGCTCTAACATCAAATAATCATAAACCACTAAGCCTTGTACATCACTTGAAGTAAAGCGTCCCCAAAACAATTATATGAACTCGTATTTTTCACCACAACCCTCCCTTGTGTTATAGATCAAGCCCCTCGCATCACTTAATATAACTCAGGGCGATTCAAAAAGGCAGTTTTGGGTAGGACGAAATGGTCCTAGGAAATAGTATTGGTTTTCGCACGTAGAGATCTCTATAAAACTCATGTATTCCTGGTAGCTTGCAAAGGTTTGTTGCTATTTTTTTGTTACTATACTGAAGTATTAAGGTCACACTTGATCATTTTCGCGTATCACATCTCCGTCGCGTAGCATCGACGCGTATCATGTTTGCTAGTGTTGACGCAAAATGATCGCGATCGTGATACACTTCGTATCCGTATCTGATACGTGTCGTATATAATCGTATAATATTTATGGCTCACGCGATAAAAGGTACGGTATGGTCAAAATGGGCGTCCACACTTAGGATACGCATACTCGATACGATACGCCACGGATACGATTACTTGATACAAATGTGGACCCGCCTTTAAATGTCTTGTGTCACTCATGAACTATGTAACTTTCTACTGGGTAAATCAATTGAAAATCGGTTTTGCAGTTTTTGATTTATTCATCATACATTAATAAGTATAAACTATAAATAATATCTTTATATTGCTTTAGATAAACATTCGCCAAATTAATTTGGCCATGCTATCAATAACGGTTGAAATATTTTGAAATTGTTGGGATTTCTCTCCAGATAAACTTAAAAGCTTTAAGAAAAAGAGATATTGTAGCTTACGCATCAAATTGTGCGAAATAATTTAGAAGTTGTTTCTTTTAGAAACGATGAAGAACCGATTGAATAAAGCGTTGAATAAACTTCGTTAAAATTCACAGCTCTGAAGTATAAGGTAAAAAAGTATCATCGAGATCCATTTATAATTGATCAAATAATCGTTTGACAAACATACAAAATACCAAAGTATTTTTTAAAGCTGGTTGAATAATGAATATATCAGTTACATTACGTTATGAATTAATGTATTTTTTGTATCACTTTTATTTACTTATTTACGGACTTGTTAGTACAATTTTATTACAATTTATGGAAACTTATTGTACATGTAGATTTACCATACCACAACATACACAACCATTCATAACATACTTCTTAGCTTCTGGCAGTTCAATAATTTAAACAATACGTTTACTTGCCTGTTTAGGTTTCCATATGTCTCTTTATAAAACTTGTGAAACAATGATAATAATAGCGAACGCAACATTTAAGAGCTTTGCACTCAATCTAGATATAGAAACTGGCACGAAAATGTACACGTTATCCATTCCTATCTAGGGTCTGTTATATATTTTGTATTGAAAGCACTCAAGGGATCGGATCCTTGAGGAGGGAGATCTTTTATAAATTCGGAAGGACGTCTTTTGAATCCCACTCCTGATTATATGATATCGTGACTTATCTACTTTTATAAGGGAGTCTCAGTGAATGTTTACTTGAAGTAAATATTTGCGTGGTTTTATTTATAACGGTTCTTTAAAATCTTAATTAAAAACTGATATTTTTACTTATATTAAATATCTGTTGAGTGAGTTTTTAAACGATGTTAAAACGAAGATTGTAATAAAATATGTGTGGTGCAATATTTTTTGTATAATATGATAGGAATTTGCGATCGGACAAGGGACATATAATTAAATTTAGTCTTTTAAAAAATTACAGATGCAAACATGAAACCAGTTTTAAATGTAAAATTTTCATTCATACATTAGTATATAGACCATTATTTTCATCACTAAGCCATAAGTAATTAACAGCTATTAACTCAAGCGGCAATTTTATCCACGAAAAATATAAAGGACACAAGTTCAAATCCCTCTTTATCGAAGTGCTAAAACGTGACCGTATAACGTCGTAAGTCCTTAACTAACAATAAGCCAAACTCGCTAGTTACTCTGCCAAGAATTATGTATAAATTAACTAATGTATAGCGAAGTAGGTTAAACGATTAATGTAGGTATTAAAGTTTTTGAAGCTTCGCGTTATCTAGACTTAATGCAATACAATTCGATTCTGCGCCATTTTATGATGTCATAAGTGTTCTTATAATAATTCAATTACAATAATAATCTGAGTTAAGAAATAACTTGTGTTTAAATGCAAAATGATTTATTAATTTGTTGCATGAGTGAAACAAAATTAAGTAAATCGTTATTGGAAAAAGAATTTACTAGTAAATCGTATTTTTCAAATGATAATTATAAATAAATAAATAAATAAATAAAATATAACTTTATTTGTCTCATCACAACATTAGGTAAATAGATACATTGCTTGCAAATACATAGTGAGTGAGCTTATCAACTAGTGTTGTGAGAGACTGGTGCCTGAAATAGGTTTCGAGGAACCTGGAGTACAAGTCACCAGCCCCTCCCGCGTACCAATAACAAACTACAAGAATAATTATTATTAGGTGATGGTGCAAACGATCATAAATGATGCATCTTAGTGATAAAAGACTAAATAACTAAAATTACACTATGGATTGTATAACCTACTGCTATACTACAGTTAATTAACAGAAGTAAGAAAAGTTATACCTTATAAAATAAAATAAAAATACAATGAAAGCAAATCAACTCATGTGAATAATGTGTATGTATGAAGTGTGAATGTATATAATGTGTGTGTATGTAATGTTGCAAGTATGTAATGTGTATGTATTTCATGTGTATATGTGTATTTGTGAGTGTGCGAATGTGTATGTATTTGGGTGTAATTGTAGTTGGAGACATTTTGGGTGAAAATGTACAAAGTAGTAAAGTCTGGGAGAAAAGTATAAAATATTACATCGGTGGAGATAGCAGATTTTCAGTTTCTTCGTATGTTTGGGACTTAAGGTAATTAGTGACAGTTTTTTTACAGTTAGTTTTATTTTGTATATAAATGCTAAATAGATTGTTAAATTTGTTGTATAAAAATGGACCAAGATAGCAGAAGAAGCGGTGAGAATGGAAAGTGTTGAAAGATACGGTTTGACATACGTTGTACTTGCGGCGTTTTTTGTTATAGAGATCAGGATCGAAATTTAGTTGGGAGTGTTTCTTCAAAATCACTTGTAATATAAATGATTGTCTGATAGATAAAACATCCCACATTTTGAAAAGGTTAGCAGTAGGGAATCGGTAGGGAAGACCAGCACCTACCTTTAGTATAACACGTTGGGCCCTTTCCACTTCAATCAAATGAGTTTTCGCACTACCACCCCAAGTTAGTATACAATAGTTTATTATCGACTGTACTAGTGCAAAATATACCATTTTAATAGTGTTACGATCAGAAATATTTCTTAAGCTTTTAAAAATATAGATTAATTTTCGCATCCTACAAATAAGAGAGTCTATGTGGCACCTAAAAGTGAGACATTGGTCGATCATAACACCAAGATATTTTATATTATCAGCCCTTTGAAGTGATAAACATTGGCAGGTTAATGAAATGTGGTCGCAAGTATGAGCTGTAATGGATAGTATCGGTGATGGTAAAAGGTGAGTTTTGTGGGCAAATGCAATATATTTGGTCTTGTTCACATTCAGGGTAAGCAAATTAATTGTAAGCCAATCGTAGACCCTGTCAAAGCCAGCTTGCGCAGTTTTAAAAAGATTGTCCCAAGTGACGTCGGTAAAGAAAAGAGCGGTGTCATCTGCGAACGTAAAAATTTTACCCCCAGTTAGGTTTAAACTACACAAATCGTTAATGTATATTAAGAAGAGCGTAGGGCCGATTATACTGCCTTGGGGTACGCCATAATTGACCGGTAACTTGTCGCTTACCGTCTGATCTATCCTAACCCTTTGAAACCTGTCACTCAGATAATTTTTCATGAATTTTAAGGGGACTCCTCTAACACCAATATATTCCAGCTTATTGAGCAATCGGGGGATAGAAACTGTGTCGAAAGCCTTGGCCAAATCTAGGAAAATTGCTAAACATTTACGCCTGGCATCTAAATTGGTGATAATATTATCTACAAGTTCATGAACAGCATCATTGGTATTCTTACCGTGTCTAAATCCAAATTGATTTGTTGAGAGGAGATTATTTGACTCTAGAAAATTTACTAGCCGTTTATTGACAACGCGCTCTAATATTTTTGATAAAGTTGGCAATATTGAAATTGGCCTATAGTTATCGACACAGCTTCTATCTCCATTCTTATGTACAGGGGTGATAAAAGCAACTTTAAAAGCATTTGGAAACATTCCTGTATCCATTGCTAGGTTACATATGTAGGTAATTGGAGGGACGAGGATATCAATGTATCTCTTGATAATTTTAGCAGTAATCAAGTCACTGCCAGCGGCAGGACTGTCCTTAAGATTTTTTATTATTAGTGAGATCTCATCTTCACTCGTAGGAAGTAGTACTAATGAGTTGAGAGGTGATGAATTTGAAGTGAGTGTTTGGTGAGAGGCGCATAGTTGATTAGAGGAAATAATTTTTTGTGCTAAGTTAGATCCGATGTTTGCAAAGAAATTATTTATATTGTTAAGACAGCGTTTTGGATCGTTAGATGTAATCAAATTTGAAGAACTATGTTTTTGTTTAACATAGTTTGTAATATTTTTAACAGCCCTCCACAGACTTTTACTATTACCCCTAGAATTAAGAATTTCCTTTTTATTATATTCTCTTTTAGCTTTTTTTAATAATGAATTGCAAAAATTCCTATAGCGCTTAAAAGTGATTTTAATAATTTCATCATTTTGGTTACGTTTAAATTTTTTATAAAGGTTGTCCCTGTTCCTCATCACACGCAAAAGGGCATTGGTAATCCACGGTTTGACAATCCTTTGTCTGGACGGAATTGAAATTAAACTTGTGTTAGCTTTTATATTGCGATGGAGAATTGATACCAAACGATCAGTTGCTATATTGACATCAGTAGAATCGAAAATTGATTGAAAGTTAATTTTATTAAGTTCTTTATCAAGGCCACGAAAGTTTATACGGGATGATTTTTTGTTGGATATCAGTACTTCATGATTGTATGCTAAAGAAATGGCTACACATTCGTGGTCTGTGATGGAAGACTCGATCACAAAACATTTAGCCTTTAAAGTCGTTTTAATCATCGCATGATCTAAGCACGTCTTCCCATGGGTAGGAAGAGTATGACTCGGTAAAATACAATGAGTTGCCAAAATATTCAGGTAGTCGTAGGCTCGTTTGTCGTTAGTGTTAGGAACGATATCAATATTTATGTCACCGCAAATAATTATATTCTTAAAGCAACTAAGTTCCCCAAGAGTTCTATCCAATGAGTTTAAGAAATTTGTAGTGTTACTATAACTTGGCGGACGGTATATAGCAAGGATACAAGTAAGAGAGTTTATTTTTAATAAGATACAATTAGCATCGCAAATAAGTGGTTCTTCGTGGACTACATTAAGGCTGTCATTGTAATAAACTACAACTCCCTCATTTTGGGTGCAGTGAACAGAAGTAGC
Source organism: Colias nastes (assembly GCA_907164665.1). Classification (NCBI taxonomy): domain Eukaryota; kingdom Metazoa; phylum Arthropoda; class Insecta; order Lepidoptera; family Pieridae; genus Colias; species Colias nastes. The sequence continues at coordinate 17,831 of CAJQZM010040921.1, read as the reverse complement.
TACGGCTTGATAATTGTGGATTGTAGGTAAATTTTGTACAGATGGAAGCCAACATTCTGTGAGTATGAGAAAATCCCAAGTAATTGCTGATCTTTGTAGGAAAGTAAAAAGATTAGGTAAATTGCAATTTATACTTCTAATGTTTTGGCAAAGGAAATTCAAATTTTTACTGTTATTCAAATTTAAGTGTTTATTTACATCCTCAATATCACAAACAATCGTATGCGCCACTTGAAACGAGTCCAAATCGGAGTTTAATTCCTCAATATCATTGGCACAAGTTTGATACGTAAAGGTCATTGACGTTCCTATTCTTAGTAGGACCGCTTATATATGAGTTATTTACAAAATAGAGATATTTAATCTAGTTTGATATAAATAAACATGAATCACGAAGCGAGTCAGCTAAAGTAGCCTCTAAGCCGCAAGAATTACTGTTTTATTTAACTTAACTCATCCAGATAGCAAACAGCTTTTAGTTTAAACAATGCTAACATTTAAAATGGATTCCTAGTATCTTACGTTTTTAGCTCGGCGAAAAAGTATTTGTATTGTATCTAGTGACAGGATTTTGCCAATATTGAAGCTTATTCCAAACGATGTTTGTTACAGTAGCATTTCTAAACATATTCCATGCACTTTTTTATTTGGATTTCTATAATGTCTTTGTTTATATACTTTGACTCACCAAAATACTGAAAATATAGGTTTATTATATGGCAAGCCTTTGCTATGTTATACCTACAGTAAAAGTCGCAGATTCTAACAGATCTATTCAGTCATTTTGAAGTTAAAGTTAATCACATCAAACATAAACTTCAAAGTCGAGACCTTCCTGATGCCAGGCTTATACTTTTTTAATGAAAACTAACGCGATTACATTCGTTTTTCCTAATACACTCATATAAATAACCGCTCTAGAATGCTACATCCCAAAATCCAGGTATTTTAATAACGGACCATAAACTGAGAATAATTTAATTTCAAATGAATTTTATGAGGAATTTTTAATAGCTCTAATGAATGAGGCGGGATTCCTGTGAATCTCTCTAATGTCCCTAACAAAAGTGGGTCAAATCGGGGCATTTATCAGTGGGAACGACTTCCAGAAGTTTCTGATAAGGGACCGGGTTCTTATTCTAACGGGTAGAAATCAATACGGTAGCTATTGTTTTTACGATTTTTGTCCTTTTATTCGTCGAGTTGGAAGGTGTTTGGGAAGTTTATTATTTAAATTGTGGTATTCAGATCGAAGAAAATTTAATTACAGGTCTTGATGGTTGTCTAATATAAATTGTGAAATGTATTGCTTATAATTATTATCTACTTAAATAATAATGTGATCATTGTCTTAGATGCAATATTATATGTTTGCATAATGGATTATATGAATCTCGTAATCAAACTGTGAATTACTTTCTTAATTGGCTTAGGTATTAACACTTTGTTCATCAAAAAAAATAATGCATCATATATTTCGGTAATTTAAAGAAAATAGACAGAGAAATTTTAGGGTGATAATTTTCCAGGTTTAAATAAATATCAATAGAATCTTGCAAACATCCTTAAAACATAGAAACTAAAATTTCAGGGAAGTAGCAAACGTGTGGGAGTAGCTCTGATTCAATTCGACACAGATTTAGTTTCTTATACGTAAAAGAAGATAAAATAATTACTCTAAAACCTCTTCAGTTCATAGAAATTTTCTCCGCTGCAAAAATAAATACGGTATACTTAAATATAAGAAAAATAACATTTAGTTATTTTTTTACATGTTAATTTAAGACACGTCCCAACATTATCTAAATTATGGATTCCAAGCAAATATACCTACAATATACCTACTTTATCAACTTATTACGAAGATAAAATATATATTATATATAAACTAAGATCAACTGATTATACTGTGATTGAGCTTTACTATGACTAAAAGGATAAAAGTGTAAAAGGATCCAAATTGCCTGACTATCAAGCAAAGGTGTCGCATCCAATTAAGATGACTGAGCTAGGTAGTTATTTTGTTCTAAATATAGGATCGGATATCGCTACTAGCATTATATTTAGATTTTATTCGTATATTCTCGTGTTACAATATTTGTAATCAAAGTCTTGCAAAATGGCTTACCTAATTTTATGATTATTATGTTTAACTTAACTAGGTCGTAAGTTATATTTCATGCCGCTAGTTTATTACAGTGTACATGCAAAAAATTTGCATGTTAGTGGCATATTCTTAATCGGATTGAAGACATTCATAAGATGTGCGAGTTGATGCGTAGAACCTATATGAGTAAGATTACAAGTTCCAAGTTCAGCCTGGCCAATTCAAAAATTGCCTGAAGCAACACTAAAACCTACGTGTAGTTAGCCTACATAGCCTTTAAAACATCACGCAAGAATATATCTCTTGTAAACGTATCTATATAACGCTACTTGATTTTCGACCTTTAATAGGCGATTGGAAGTCATGTTTAATGTTTATAGCTGTACATAAATAATACTACTTACCTCCACAGATCAAAAAATATCCACGCCGCGTTTCTCCGGCACGTCCTGGCTTGCGTTACACGCACTACGCGGCGCGTACAAACGCGTGCGTCTACGAATTCGAGTGCGACCAGAACGAGCAAGAGGCGTGTTATTACTAACTGGAGAACATGATGATCTGTCTGGAGATTATCTTGCGTTGGTGTTGAGGAACGGACATGTGGAACTGAGGTGAGGTTTCCTTTTAGGTTTTAGTATGTATCTCTATACAGGTTGAAAGATCGCCACACCGCGTTTTTCTGGCACTCCCTGGCTTGCACAACACGCGCTACGTAGTGGCGCGTATTTGCACGGGGTTTTACTAAGATGTAGATGTATGTATGTAGCAGTATTATTTCCAATAGGGGAAAGTGATGGCGCTAAAAGACCTATATAGCGCTGTAATTATTCTACACTGGAAGTAATACTGCTTTAAGATATCATTTTACGGGGGCAGATAACTAAATAGTTACTACGTGTAATAGTTAATAAGTACTACGTGCATTTGCCTGCGGATGACTTGATGGTTCAACTGGTACGAATAGAAAATTTGATTTTATACCATTGTTTATCGTGGAAGACGATAATGTGGATCACGCTACGCACAATAGGAAAATGGATAAGTTTTTCAAAAAAATTAGTTGTATCTGTCAGCTAGTATGTACCTAATACATAATGTATTTACGTTATTAAAGATACTGTGCAAATAGAAACTTTTCAAACAAACACAGGTGCTAACCAAAAATAAACTGCAAACAGAAATACACATTCACGAGCCTACGCAAACGTGTTTTAGAACACTCGAAAACACTTTCTCGATTCATCGCAAGGCCATAAACTTGTGCGTGTATTCACAGGAAAAATTATATGGAAGCACCACTTATGAATTTCATTTTACACCGTATAATAACCTATTCACGAGCGACCGTGTTATGAGTAATAAAACCTCCATACAGAGCGTTTGTGGCAGATTAAAAATAATGATCAGCGCCATCTACTGGTCGCCCGCTGTTATGCGTTATTCCTTTTAGGCTATTTGGTAAATCAGTGTGAATGGCTGTAATATAATGTTATAGTTTCATTATGGAATATTTTGGCCGACTTCTTTGAGTGTATTCGATTTTGCCAATTTTGAACCGTTTTTTTTTAAATGCGGGGTTTTCAATTCGACTGTTTTTATGTGTATGAACTCATAACTTTCGAATTATAATGTCTATATTTTTAAAACCTGCTGTTATGCCTTCGGCGATTCCGACGCGTGAGTGAAGGTGGTTTAGTTGTTTGTTATAAGAATATTTGTTATTCTTCTTCTTTCTTCAGTTACCAAATATTAACATTTACAATAATTCATATTGGATAATGTTATCAATTCTTCGTTCATATAACTATAAAATAAATAATTTACTGCACTATTGCAAATTTTAATGCCTCACTTTGTAAAACGGTACAGTTTACAAAAAACAAAAAGCGACGCTTTAATAGCACCTACATGTTTTTTAGCTCATCTTTAAGGAGCTTACGAAAAGCTGGGTTACCTAGATTCGTATTCACCAAAACTTTAATAATAAGGCACATGTAGGCTATTGCTGAAACATCTGTGTTTATGTGAAGAAGATTTTTACAGATAGATGTACCATCATTGTCGATTGAAATGAAAAGTAAAACAATATATTTTTTAATTGCGTAGCATGTTAGGTTTCAACCTAATGTTAATAAAAAAAAACTAGCTTAGCAATAGCCATGCAACAACAACCTTAGATACTAATATAATAAAGAGGATTTTTTTTATTATTTGCACCAATACTGGACCGAAATTGTAAATTATTTAACCAGTGTAAACCTACATCGACCTACCCAGATGTATGTAAATGTATTTATACTTATGCAATTTTTTTGTTTGTATCACTATTCACTAGCTGGAGTGAGCTTAATTAAAATAAATGTTAATAAAACTGAAAAAGAAGTAAAAATATTCATGTTACTCCACAATCAAAGTTTCAACTTAATCCAATCCCAGTGTACACTTGAAAGAGCAACAAACATATTCAGAGCTACCAACTTTTGCAGCCAAACTAACTTACTGAGTGATACTGAATTGTTATTCACAGAATTTCACTTAGAAGCAATCAGAGCTTTTTGATGCATTTAAATTTAATATTTCTAAATGTGAGTTTAAACTGAAGCCTGATAAATTTAATTTAATATTTTTGAAGTGCATTCTAAACAGAATATGGTTTAGAAAAGTAATTATGAGTTATGATTAAAATCGCCCTACGCTTTTTAAAGTGAAGAAACCCTTGAAATTATACTGGTAATTTTTTCTTATCCTTTGAGTAATAATTTTCAACAGTATTACTACGCGTTTTTATTTCAAGGGCTCTCGATATCTTGTCTGCTTTGATTAAGCTTGTCTGATAAAAACGCATTGCACATAAAAAACAATTCTAAGCCATACATAATTTAAATCGCAACTGTTAGAAACAAGTATAACAAGCACAATGAAACCAGCTCAGACTTTAATTAAAATATGTACAAAGCGTAATACAAAATCGATATTAATTAAATAATCGATGAGGCTTATGCATCGGATTAATTATGCCTGGCTTGCTAAGCCTTGTGTTATAGCAGTGTTATTGTGTGGCTATTTCAACGTAGAATGTTGTAAAGTTTTGATGCAGGTAAAGTTGTTTTGATGTAGTTTCTAATTTTACGTGGTAAATGTTTTCAAAACAATTTTTGAATATTAGTAAAGATAGTATGTTTTGCGCACAAAAGCGCAGTTCATCAGCGGGTAAAATAAAGTATTTCTTTAGCTCATGTGTTATTCTCATATTCATGTATAATATGTAAAAGTAAATGTTATGTAAAAGTGTTCGAGAACATGTAACAAACATTCGTACTGCAACATACTTCCATCCTCACAAACATTCGCATTTATATTATTAGTTGGATAGTATAAATTGGCTTTATAAATAAAATTAATACAGGAAGGAAGATAGCTAAGTAGGTATCCAGTTCGATTGCGATGTTTTGTAAGAGTTCTCCAATGAACGAGTTGCGAAGTATTATAAGTGGTATACTAAAGTGCAGAGATTTTCTTTTGCTATTAACAATAATTTATGTATTTATTTTAAGTACATATTTATAATTTGAGTAATTATTTTATACATTTATACTATAGCGATTTCAGTGCGTATTTTTTCCACAATAAACTCGAAATTTGTGTTATGGCTCAAATCTTGCTCAAATGAAAATACTTGCGAAACGTTGTGACAATCATATAGAGATAGATAGATAGCAACCGACATGGCTCATCATAAAATAATGGACAGACATTCATTATTTGTACCAGTAAATGTTCAGAACGTGTCATAGCTCTTCTTGATTGCCAGAGCACGTCGTGGTCGAATAACGCAAGTCGGTCACAACGCGAATTTCGATTGTGATACATATTTCTGTGATTGTCAAAACGCGTTGTGAGCGTTTTCATTACAGCCATATCATGAATTACGCAGTGTTATTTTTTATGAATGACAAAACGCATCGCGAGCGTTTAAATTTGAACCATAATACGAGTTCTGCGTTGTGGATTTTTAACTATGGCCACGACACATTGTGCGGAGTTTTCATAATTTAAGTTTTGTTGTTTATAATAATCAATTCGTTTAGAAATATATTACTTGTATCAGGTTCGACTGTGGAAGTGGGGCGGGAGTACTCCGTTCACCGGAACCAGTGCGTCTAGGTCGTTGGAACACCATAGCGGTGTATCGCCACCGCTGGGACGCATGGCTGCGGTTAAACGCAGGCAAGCGCGTTAGAGGACGCTCTAAGGTGGGTTGTAGTTCTTGTATTGGTGGTGTGGTTCTTGTATTAGGTTCGAATGCGAGAGAAACAGAGCTTTTTTTGCAGCCAGGTAAGTGGTGTGCTTGTTATCATAATGTTCTTGATTAACGTTACATGAAACGTATTTTCTTTGTTTTCCATTCTTACATAAAACAAATGTATTTGCAGTTGTTAGTTAAAATATTTTGTGTGTGTTGTAAACAAATATCTTTCATACGGCATATTTCACAATTCGCAATAGAAGCAGGATTGTAGAACATGATTCTTTAAAGAGCTGATTTTCAGATAATAATAATAGGTAGATGGATACTATGTATAATAACGTGTTATTTATATAAAAAAATGTTATCTGAAGATAGTATTTTTAACTAAATAATATCTTTAATACTTATATCCACTCCAGAGAAGTAATAATAAGCGGGTTTCTATTTATCTACGTGGGTAGGTACAACATAAGGATTCGTAGAATTTTATCTCAATTGATTGCAATTGACCCACGATTCGCCGAATCACAATTCTCAGTAAACACAATATACAATAAAACAAATATACCTAAATATATCTATGTAATATAATACAGCACGTGTAAGCTTAACCCACTTCTATACTATAAAATATATATTGTTTATTTGTACATGAAAACAAATAAAAAAAAGACGGGTTGCACTCCGGGAGTGCCGGCAGAAGTGAAAACTTGATTATTAACGTTCAGCATGTTTGATATTTTGGAATGGTATCCGTCTTACGCATGGAATATAAGGGCTAAAAAAAAATCCGTCTTACGCTTTTTCGATCAGGTCACGTGTCCTGACGCGAGTTTAAGATTTTATACCCAACGCCGCTAAAGAAGTTTTCACTTCAAAAAAAATATGATACAGTAAAAATATAGCGCAATGGGCTGCCTTATCACTATGCAGTGCTCTCTACCAAGCAACCACTTTTTTGGATATTACTAGCTTTCCACCCGCGGCCTCGCCTGCGTTGCCTTAAACTTAACAAATCATATACTAAAACGTTCCTCTTTAACTATTTTATTTATTAAACAAAACACATCAAAATCCGTTGCGCAGTTTTAAAGATCTAAGCCTAAAAAATATGCGTCAATATTGGTTGCGCAGTTTTAAAGATCTAAGCATACATAGAGAAGCGTCTTTGTTTTATACTATGAAGTAATGTTGCTACATTAAAACAAAATCAAAGTAAAATAATAACAATTACAACGTTCCCGGAATCCCCTCAGTTTCCATACCGTTGAATTGCTCTCCAATTTGATGAGTTCTCTCTGATTTAAGTTAAATTAACCGTAAAACTTAATTAACCCCATTCTGTCAATGATATTAATTCGGTTGGTTAAAATTTATTAGTTTTGTCGCTTCGTAAAATGCACAGTTTATTACAAACAGATCACATGTCAACAGTTTAAAATAATAAATTGGAATTGTGAAACAAAATAAGTGGTAAACCGATATTTTGTGAAACCGTAGTGTAAAATAAAATATAATATTTCGAAAATGTGTGACTGCCAACCCGCACTTGGCCAGCGTGTTGGATTGTGGCCTAATCAATAATAAGAGGTCTATGTTGACTATGTGCCTAGATAGGACAAGCAATGATATCTATAAGGCATAAGCTTATAATAGCGATCGAAAAAAATATAGTCATAGTTACTTAGATTACAAGCAGTAATTGCTATGAATTTTAAGTAACAAAACACGTGCATGAGCCACTTCGAACTAAAAATACCGATATAAGTAATTTAAAATGACTTACAATTGACCCAAATAAAAACGGAACGGTTTTTACGATGCAACAATCCTTTTTATAATAATGCATTAAATTACTTTAACAAAACTGAATTAAATTACTTTCACAAATTAACAAAAGATAAAAGGTGTAGTCTATAAACGTTTTCGTATTAATATTTGAAAATACCTCATAAAACAGCTATTAAATCATCGTAAATAATAACTGTATTTAGCAAGAACTCCCGAGAGAAGTGTAGAGTAATATAGTTTCTTCATCCCAGAGAGATCTTAATTAATCCCAAGTATTAGTACAGTAATGCATCTTTTTAATTAAAGCGTCTTGTTTAAACAGGCGTCTCAGGGCGGCCGTATTTCTCCTTACTTTGAACATTTCTTGAGTGAAACATACGTTTATATTGCTGAGCGTGTATTTTGTGCGTTAATCTAAAAAGCAACGTGTTTACTAGTGTTTAGAGTTGGTTTTGCGATAATTTGTATCTCGATTGGTATACCTGTTTGTGAATACCCTTTTGAAATTATCATATAATATGCGGAATGAACTCTGAAGTAGAAAAACAGTTGTTTATCTCCAAGTACTTTTGAAAGTTGACTCTAGTTCTTGTCACGCATATCAAAGTGAAACGACACATATTTAATAATATTTGTCCGCACTAAATTAAATGTTAAATTAAACTCAAGTTTTATAAATGAAAATATGAAATAATTTCCATATCTCAAAGCATCCTTTATAATGAGATAACGTTAAAACCTCAAACATTTAACAAAAATGTCTTTGCTCCGAGCTTCATTTTCTAGATAAGGAATAGCGGAGACTAAACAAATTCAGCAAAAATTCGAACATCGAGATATCTCGAAAACAACATTTCATATTCACGGAGTTGAAATAAAAATTCTAAGTTAAATGGGCGACTAACTTTCTGATGTTGACGGGAAATTCCAACGTGATCGGATACGAAACGATTTCATGTTGGATCTGTATTTGCTTTTCAATTATTGACCTGAAAGTTGCTTTAGGTGTGGATTACAATTTGCAATGAAAAGGTATATATCATCACTACAAAGTTACATAATGATCTAAGCTACAAAGTATAAAACAAAATCGCTTTCTCTGTCCTTAAATCTTTAAAACTACGCACCTGATTTTGATGCAGTTTTTTTAATAGATAGAGTGATTCAAGAGGAAGGTTTTAGTTCAAAATTTCAACACAAAACAAAACAAAATTATTCGGTTTTAACAAAGCGCGCGGGCGGAAAGCTATTATGATATAATTTTTATGAAATTGCTTGCATTTGTACCGCAAAAATGTGTGTCTAGTTATTATTATGAATACAGTCTATAGATATAAATATAATATAGAACCTTGCGTTCCGTATAACAGTAAAGTTTAAAAGTACGTCCGTCTGTTTAATCTGTTAACATCTACTAAACAAAGAAAATGTCTAAAATGGCAATACCATCACGTCAAGTAAGGCGACGATTTTGGTATCTTTCAATCTTGCCGACGAAGTTTCACTTCTGACACGTGTGCTTGGCACACACGCTCTTTTATATTATGTAACTAGCGACCCGCCCCGGCTTCGCACGGGTGCAATGCTGATACTAAATACACTACAGAAAAACAGTTTTTCTGTACCTACAGTAACAGTTACTGTGAGCGTTGTATATAAAAACATAGCGACCCGCACCGGGCGGCCGGCCCGCAAACGCTACGTCCCGCAATTTTTAAATCTGTAATATCTTCGAAAATATTCACTTAAATCATACGGTGTAAAGGGCCATATAGATCTATATTAAATGAACAATGTATTCAAGGTATTTAATTGGTTAAGGATTAATGCTGTATTGGTTAAAATCGCTTCGAAAATTAACCATTATTTGTCGTAAAAAGCAAATGACAAAAAAAAGTTATTGTGGGTTATCCTTAAGAGATAGACATATACCATCGCGGACTTTTCTGTAGACCTTTTCAATGTGTACAATACTTAGTACATTATTTTGATATAACTCGTAGGGTTCAGCCTGCGTTTGCAATGTAAGCGGAAAAAATGTAATTATTTACGACATCACATTAGAAACCTCAAAAATAACAGTACTTCTCCACTATTTAATGTTATGTTATTATACATATAAACCTTCCTCTTGAATCACTCTATCTATTAAAAAAAACCGCATCAAAATCCGTTGAGTAGTTTCAAAGATTTAAGCGTACAAAGGGACATAGGGACAGAGAAAGCGACTTTGTTTTATACTATGTAGTGATATGTATAATGTATATGTTGATGTTATATGCAAGTTATAAACATATATGTATAATTATATATCATTTCCCAGGGCCTCTTTTCCCGTATGACATTCCGCGAACCAGTCTGGGTGGGTGGGGCTGGTAATACCACGGGTTTACAGAACAAACTCGGTTTAACTGAAGGTTTACTGGGCTGTGTGGACTTCTTGAGGATTAA
>CAJQZM010040919.1:18224-29278 GCA_907164665.1 Colias nastes | reverse complement strand
GATATCAGTAGTCCGTATGACGGAGGTGAGTCCCACGAAAATCGTTAATTGAAGACTTTTTTACAAATGGGTCTCACACTATTTGACTCGTGGCGCATTCGTACGAATCGTGCCTAGGAGCTCGGACGTTGTTTATACGACGTTCGACCCAATTACCCTCACTTTACTAATAGTCGTTGAGTTGCTGCGTTTTGTTATCAACTACCTACATCAATAATTATGTAGCTGTGTAGAATCGCAGTACATTCTTATTACATTCAAACTAATATTTAACCCGGTCTCGCGTGTAATTTCTTATAATATAATATAATTTATAAGAAAGTAACTATTACCTTTTTCGCCACTGAGTCCGGTGCGACCCATTTCTCCCTTTTGTCCATTGTATCCACGTTCTCCTTTTTCTCCTTGCATGCCTTGTAATCCGTCTCTGCCTCTATCACCCTTTTCTCCTTGAGTGCCAGGTAATCCTGGTTGTCCTATGTCTCCCTTTTCTCCTTTCACATTAATTGAAAGACCTGGAAGCCCTCTATCTCCTTTCGGGCCTGGATAACCTCTTTGACCTTCTAATCCTGGAGGTCCAAGTGGACCTCTATCACCTTTAGGACCATCAAGTCCATCTCTACCGTCAAATCCTCTGTCACCTTTATCTCCTTTATCGCCTTCAAGACCAGGAAGACCTATATCTCCTTGCGGACCTGGTGCTCCATCTAAACCAGGCTGTCCAGGACGTCCAGCCTCTCCTGTTAATCCTCTGTCACCTTTCATTCCAGATAATCCCATTAAACCGCGATCTCCTTTATCTCCCCGCTGACCTGGAGTTCCATTCAATCCAGGTAGACCCATGTCACCTTTTTCGCCTGCGTTTCCAGGAAAACCATAACCGGGAAGGCCATCGTCTCCCTTGCTTCCTTTTTGACCATCTTGTCCAGGCTGTCCATCTAATCCTCTTAAACCTGGTAAACCAGCATCACCTTTTTCGCCTTTACTTGCTGCTAAACCTGCATCACCTTTAGGACCCATGGGCCCTGGGAATCCTCGATCTCCCTTATCTCCAGGAGCACCTGTTCGTCCGGGAGGACCAGAGGGCCCATGAAAACCTTGATCTCCTTTCAAACCCATGATACCAGCAGGTCCCATTGGACCATCTGCTCCTGGATTACCTGGAAGACCCGCTATACCAATTTCTCCTTTGTCTCCCTTTTCTCCCGGACTACCATCAACCCCTGTGATACCACGGTTTCCTGGACGACCTCGAGGGCCTGGAAAGCCTTTAGGACCATCAGGGCCTTGCATACCTATTTCACCCTTTTGACCTGGTAATCCAATCATACCGGGTTGTCCTGTTTTACCAGGGAAACCTTGTTGACCTTTTGGCCCATTTCGCCCTGGTATACCAGGTATACCAGGAATTCCAGGAGGTCCTAATGGACCTGCATCACCTTTTAAGCCCATAGGACCAGGTAAACCAGGTCGACCTGAGAATCCCTTATCACCTTTTTCACCTTGTAATCCAATTTGACCAGTTGGGCCATCTGTACCAGGTATTCCAGATAGACCTCTTGGCCCAGAGTCACCTTTGTTTCCTTTTAAGCCAGGTGGACCTGGAGGACCCGGCATCGATGATCCAATTTCACCCTTGTCGCCCTTTAAACCTGGAAGGCCAGGGAATCCTCTTGGTCCAGTTTCTCCAGCAGTTCCCGGGAATCCCATAGATCCCATGTCTCCCTTGTCTCCTTTGAATCCAGGTAGACCTCGTGGTCCGACAGGGCCGGCTCGTCCAGCTAATCCTTTTTGACCTTTATCTCCCGTTCTACCCGTGAAGCCTCTATCACCCTTATCACCAGGTAAACCTGTGGAAAATAAAATTTATATAATTAATATAATCTGCATGATACTTCTATTACTAATACCATGAACTGTAACCTGTTAATGGAACTGCATTTTTACAAAATCGGAAAATATAAGTGAATGTCTGAGAATAAAAAAAATGAGCCACAATACATGACTCAGTTTTTATTCGTTAGTAATAACTAATAACACAGATCTAACCTATTTAAAAAATTATATCTAAATAAGTGCGCGAGAATAGCATAATTTTAATTTACGAAATGAAAGAAGAATTGTTTTTTTTTATCTATATACATATATAAAACTCAAAGGTGACTGATATAGTGATCTATCAACGCACAGCCCAAACCACTGGACGTATCGGGCTGAAATTTGGCATGCAGGTAGATGTTAGGACGTAGGCATCCGCTAAGAAAGGATTTCCCGAAATTCTTGCGGGAACGGGGAAAAACGGGGATACACGTACAAAGTCGTGGGCGGAAGCTAGTATAAAATAAAATTAAAAGGTTAGGTCAAGATTAGATTTGTTTAATTTTCTTAAAAGTGAATTTAACTTTTTTCGTAAGGTTAAGAAAAAAATACATATAATATAGTATTTGTCTAGAATCTAGATATTTATCGAGAATTGCGTTTTTTTTCTCCTGTTTTTCCTATTAAATTCAAAAATGTATTCAATTCATCTGCGAAGACACTATAATTTATACGTATTGTTATGAGATCTAGTTAAGTCCTTTGAGAGAATAAGAACATTTATTTTATAGTCTCCAATAGACGGTTAAAATCCTTCCTCACACGTTGATAAAAAATGATCAAAATATGTAAATTAAGGCAACGGTCGCTTAATAATTAAATAAAAAAATATATCATTACATATATTATACGTATTTATAAATTTTTTACCTTGTGGACCTTGGGGTCCAGGAGCGCCTTGATTTCCTTTGTCACCTTTGGTCAGTAATTTCAAATAGTTCGGGCATTGACCAGGTTCACCCTTTTGTCCACCGCGACCTGAATATCCTTTATCACCTTTAAGGCCTTGTTCTCCAATTTCTCCCTTCTCTCCTTTAACTGATTCTCCTTTTGTACCAGGAGTACCCGGAATTCCATCACTTCCTGAGATTCCATCAACTCCGGGAGGACCCATCCTTCCCTGGTCACCCTTTTGACCTGGCATACCATTTAGACCTCGATCTCCTTTAGGGCCAGTTAGACCTCTTTCACCTTTGGGGCCCATAGGTCCTCTGTCACCTCTTGCACCTTTCTCCCCAGGGGGACCTTTTACCAAATTCGATGGAATAATTGCATCTGCTCCGTTGATTCCTGGTGGACCTGCCGGGCCTTCCTCTCCTCGCTCACCCTATATGTATGAAAAAAGTTTTATAAGGGTTGCTGTATTTCCCAATTAATCAGTGCATATGGTGGGTTCAGACGCTTGCGTTCAAAGTGATATTCAACGAGCACAAGCACGGGCACAAGCATGTAAACATGTTGTTAGTGCATGTTTGTACCGTAATCGCACGGGCTGCTTGCCGGGCTACTTGCCGGGCTGCTTGCCACGCGTCTGAACGTTCCATTATAGTTGCATATGTTAAAATCCGATTTTTCGTCAAAACGCGTTTTCTAGTGTTAAAAGAAAAAAGAGCGTGTGCTGATCACACATGTCAGAAGTGAAACTTCTTTGATTCGAAGAAACGAAAATAGTCGTCTTACTTTCTAACGCGACCTTGAAATTTTACTCTTAACGCGCCTAAAGTAGTTTCACTTAAAATACTATATTTTGTAGTGTAGTGGCGAGAAACGAAGCGACGTCAACGCGTGTTAGGTTGAATTATGTAAAACTTAAATTATGTATTTTTATTATGTATTTTAAGATGCACTTACCGTTGCTCCCGGTGACCCAGGTAATCCGTTGACTCCATCTGAACCTCGTTCGCCAGGCAAACCAGTTGGCCCTGGCGGACCTCTGTCACCTCGTTCACCAGGGATACCATCAGAACCACGATCTCCTTTTGCGCCGGGCCCACCTGGCCAACACTCATTACAACGACCTCCTATGTCACCCTTTTGACCTGGATTTCCGGGAATACCATCATATCCTGGACTTCCTTTCTCACCCTTTTCCCCAGGTGGCCCCATTTCTCCTGGACTACCCGGAGTTCCCAAAGTAGAATTACCCGGGGAACCTCTCAAACCTTGATACCCGCGTTCACCTTTTTGACCTTTTTCACCCGGTAACCCAGCTTGCCCAGGATTTCCTGGTTCACCCTACGAATGAATAATACTATTATATTAAATTATAACAAGAACGGAACGACTACGGCTACGAATCAATAATATTTAAGATCAATAATACACTTTTACAGATTTTTCCTAGTGGTTTAACTAATGAATTGAGTGATTCATGAAGAAGAGTCAGGTTTCCAGTTAAATTTTTATACATATTTTTTATTTTATTAGCATCTAATTTAAATTTAATTAAAATGTTCAATGGTTATGTTTAGAACAATGCATAAAATTCTATAATTAACCTTCAAAGTAAATATTAAAAAAAATAACAAATTATGCAATTAAAGCATAAACAGTAGAACTGCTGATTTAAATGAAATTTTACCATTTGAAGTAATGCTTTTCATATGAGATTTAATTATTTTTAAAGGCAATAAATACGGTATAAGAATAACAAAAGAAGCCACTTACGGGAATTGAAAAACCATCGTCGCCTTTCGGACCACGTGGTCCTGTAGGTCCAGTAGGACCATCATAACCTCTTGGTCCTATTTCTCCTGGTGAACCATTCAAACCGGGTTCTCCTTTTTCACCTTTGTGACCTGCTGGACCTTCTATACCCGGTGTACCTGGTTCACCTTGCCCTCCGGGAGGACCCATAGGGCCAGGGGATCCTCTATCACCTGGTCTTCCATCAGTTCCAGGTGCACCAGCCGGTCCCATATAACCTCTTGGACCAGGTGGACCAGGAGGCCCTCGTGATCCAGTTCTTCCACCTGGTGGACCAGGTATACCCTTTAATCCTCTTAATCCCGGTGCCCCATCCTTTCCAGGTTCTCCTTTTGTACCCGGTCGTCCGGGAAGTCCTGGTAGGCCATCGTAACCACGGTCTCCTTTTTGCCCCATAGGACCAGATGGACCGTACATACCATCACGACCCTTACAAATAAATTAATTTAATTAATTATTACATATTTGAAATATTTAAAAGTAATAAAAACCTTACAATTTTTATAATTACTTACTCTTTCTCCTGGATTCCCTCGTAGACCCTTTTCTCCTTTAATACCCATTTGACCAGCTATACCAGGCTCTCCCATAAGCCCCGTGTCTCCTTTTTCACCCATTCTTCCAGGTTCACCCTTATCTCCTTTAGGTCCTGGGTCTCCTTGGACACCTTTGATTGCACCCTTATTTTCAAAAGAACGTAAAGGAGCCGGAGGACAGCTAGGGCCTTTGTCACCGCGATCACCTCTATCTCCTTTATCACCTTGTATAGATTGACCTTTGGTTCCTTTAGAGCCTTTATCACCTTTAGAACCTGGTTGACCCTAAATAACAATATTTATTGATTGATTATAAATTATTATTTGTCAATCTCAGTTAATTTTAAAGTATATTATGTCTAGAATGTATTATGTTTTATGTTTTTTTTTATATAAATAAAAACATTGGAAATGCAAATAAAGACATAATATAAACAATAATGTATAACTAACCATAGGGCCGGAATTTCCTTTTGGTCCTTGTAACCCAGTTGGACCCGTAGGACCAACAGGACCTTGAGGTCCTTGCATTCCATCTGCTCCAGGTTCTCCTTTTTGTCCCTTCGGA
The DNA here is from genome assembly GCA_907164665.1 of Colias nastes. Lineage (NCBI taxonomy): Eukaryota > Metazoa > Arthropoda > Insecta > Lepidoptera > Pieridae > Colias > Colias nastes. Next base: position 23,590 of record CAJQZM010040919.1, on the reverse strand, counting down.
TACCTTCCAATGTGGGCAGCCTCACCCTTGTCTCCCTTGTCTCCTTTAGGTCCAGGAATTCCACGGGGTCCAGGAGATCCTTTAGGTCCCATTAGACCCGGTTCACCCTATCAATTTAATACGAGTGTAAATAAATAATTAAAAATTAAGTTATTGTCTATTCCAAAATTACCAATGTATCATACCACCAAAGAGTAACTTACATCTGTACCATTACAACCATCTCGACCATGAATACCAGGTAAACCGGGTTCACCTTGTGGTCCAGGTGGCCCAATTAATCCGATGAATCCCTGAGCACCGGGTTTTCCCCTGTCACCCTTAGGTCCTCTCGGCCCTTGAGGGCCAACTTGCCCCTTCTGCCCCTTGGGACCTTGTGGCCCTTCAGCTCCTTCATGTCCCGGAAGACCCCTCAATCCTGGTTGCCCTTGCATTCCCGGAAATCCCTAAAAGTATAATAGTATGTTATTTATTAATTTTATAGTTTAAGCTACAATAATAGTTACACGTAGAAGCTTACAGTACTTTACGAGTAGAGTATTATCTTTAAGTAATAATTTGATAATCTTAAATTTAAATTAAGGTAAAAGCACCTAATACGGAGGTATTTCACAACATTTGAAAGTAACTAACAAAAATAAGCATTTGTAAGTCTTTCTAAAGGTGCCAAACCACTTTATCGTTAAAAGTGGAACTTAAATTTTGTATTGCTGTTGAGTCTATGTTTATTTTAATGATATTTCTTATTTAAAAAAATATTTAAATAGTCAGGTCGATTTTCCCTAATACGGAGGTATGATTTTGGTCAGAGCCTATTACTGCGGTAGACGGCTCCTAATACGGAGGGTCAGAAATTATATTCATTGAAGTTCCGTACAAATAATATTTATTAAATAATATAAATGTGTTAGTAAAGTAAATTGTAAGTTTTTCATTCATTGACCATTGGTTTGATTACGTTGATTCACTTTTAATGTGTTTCACTTATGCTTTTGGTTTTATCAAAAAAAAAACACGCATATCAAATAAGAATCCACAAAAAAAAAGACACAAAACTTCTTATTTATTTACGCAACCCTAAATCTGGTAATTTTATGTTCTATGAATAGGGCCGTAATAGGAGATCATATAACCTAATACAGAGTTACCTGGAAATAACTACCACCGTAATAAGAAAACTACTCGTGTTTTTAATAATCCTAATTCTGACCCATCAAAAATTCGATAAACAAGAGAATGTAAATGCTTAATCGAACGATAACAGTTTTTTGGCTCAGATGTGTAAAACTCAAATCAATAGTTATACAATATAAATGATTTGTGATAAATTAAAATACACCTTCCTATTTTTACCCCTTCTAAGAAACAAACATTTTGTACTCAACCGTTTTCATATTTAACTGGATTTCTAATTAAGAACACATACCGCAGAATATGGTTTCTAATTTATCAGATTAATAATTATTTCAACTAATCTTGGAACTAATTCAATAAGTAAATAAATTGAAAGTTATAAACAATTAAACATGCCCAGTATTTTTCCTATTTCGGAGTTATACCACCGTATTAGGATTAATCTATAAAATTCGTATCGTATTACGGCGGTATTTTATTTCTAATTTTTTGGATAAAAAATGACTTACAAATATGAAACAAGCTATTTTAATAGTGAGTGTAATAGTAGGAAAATGCTATAAACAATACATATACAAACTTGAACAGCTTATTAATACGAAAAACTTAGTTTATAAATATTAGTGTACTTACTTTTGTTGTTTCGCGTTTGTATGGAAACACCTCTCACGTCGATGCCGTTACACAGATTGATTGATTTTGTTGTGTTTTCTTTGTGCTATACTTGCAAACGTTAGTTAAGTCATGAAGTGATAAATTTGGAATAAATAGTTTACGTTTTGGTGTACTTAAAATTAATAAAACATGAATAAAACTCGAAAATAGAAATACCACCGTAATAGGAAGCGATTTTGACTACCGCCGTATTAGGAGCTTTTACCTTAAGTACTACATTATTTCCTACATTTTAGTTCAATATTTCGATAAAATTTTTAATTCTTTTTCTCCTTTAATATAAATGAACTTAGCACACATACCCTATTTCCCTTTTCAGCGAAACATTTTGGAACACAACAACCAGGAGCAGTACAATTTCGGTCAAAAGCCGTCGTTCGCTGTCGAGTAACGGGGTCGTAAACTGCGAAATTTTGACCAAATGACCGTGGCGCTGGCTGTGTTGGTGGCACCGGTTGTGAAACTGGAAAATCGGGTCGCCTAGACAATCCATACGTGTTCACAGACGGAGCTTGGTAGACATCTCTCGTGGTCCACTCTGTTGGTGGCCACCGACTTGCATAAATGTTATTCTCCTCAACATCCCCCCTTCTGTAGTCATCTTGCTGCAAATAAATTATTATGTATTTTATTGCATTTTTTATTTGTTTTCCTCATTCCAAACAAACTGACTTCTCTGACGAAATACAACCAAGTCAGTTCAATGTGAATTTCAGATGTAACAATTTACAGAGGTCAGAGTTATTTCCGTAATAATTTCTTACTTTTTGAAACTGACTTCTTAGTTAACTGTTTAAATTTTTTGTACGTTACAAACGTACGAAACGCGTTTGCAATAGAAAAATTAAAAATTTTCACCAAAAAGTAGCGGGCAGACTGAAAATTAGCGTTGTTCGATTGTGAAAGCTCATTGGCATGGCTGAGTCTTTTCCGATTATTACGAACATTTTTATATTTTTAATTCAATGTTTCATTTTTTTTATTTTGTATGGCTATAAGGCTTGTTTTTTTAATCATTTTAAGTTGTGTGTAACATTTTTTTGTGAATTATAATAATTTATTTATTTATTTATCTATCCGGAATTATGTAGAGAGTAGGTACTCTCCCCACTATTAGAGGTACCATCGATAGTGGGGAATATCAAAAGAAAATAGTCACCTCTATATTTTTTTCTATTTAATTTAATCTATTTATTTAATATCTACATAATAACGTTGTGTTAGTTATACCACATATATTTTGGTGTGTTGGATTTGTCGCCGCCTGGATGAGGACTTTTACCATTTAGGAAACAGTTTTAAAAATTTACAAAAAAGTTTTATAGTTGTAAATTTTGAACAAACTGACTTCTCTGACGAAATTTATAGAATTGGACCGATCAGCACATATCAGCGAAATTCATACGGTTCTATTATCTTAGATTTCATTTAGAAATTAAAGACTTTTTAACGGATTTTAAACGCAATTACTTAATTATTTTGAACACTTTATAGTGAGCGTAGTTACGGGGAGACCACGACTGACGGTCCCCCTGCTCGCATTACAATTAATAAATCCATTTAAAAATCGGTTAAAATATATTTAATTTATAAAGGCATGTTTTGAAATACTTCTTTTTTGCGTAAGGCAAAAAAATATTATAGAGCGATTACTACTTATGACTTCAATACCTATGCCGAACCAATAAATATTTGACCTCCATGCAAAACTTAAGTGGCAAAAATAGCTTGTTATATTTTTAAGTAGATATTATTATTGATCCGATTTTTATTAAAGATAAAAAGGTGGTTTCATAAAAAACGACTTCCATTGTTATCAACTTGAACTACATAGTTACCTACTTATTTGTAATAAAATACTTACAAGAGATAAGTGTTGTATGTCAGAAACATCTTACTTTATTCCACTAGTATTATCTAAAGTTATAAAATATTCTACAATTTATATTATATATATATATATTCATTTTTTTTAATCAGCTGGCAATTTTTTGGTGTGTATTATTATCATATTATAGATATATCATATAATATCCATTCCAGACCTTATAAAAAATTAAAATCTTTACTAACCTAATGTTATATCCATGTTTTATATTTATTATATTTTAGAAAACATACTTAAAATCATTTTTTACAAAACTTTGAGATGTATTAAAGGCTGAAGTCGGTTAATGATGTCAAATTACTCTCTACAATCTATATCTTAAATACTTATTTACATTTTAAAATAATATTGATACCATCACGTCTCGAAGGATAATAATAATTAAAATAAATAAAAATAAAAATAGAATGATAACATTAGACTAAATTTAGGTAATTAATTTCCAATTATTCCACTTAGCTCCTAGTTGTTACACGATATTTAGCAGAGATCGCATTTTTGTAGTAAACTGATACTGCCTGACTCTACATGTTACGTATCGCATTTTTTTATTCAACTTTATATAACATTTCATAACAATTTTAAATAACTAGATAATAGAATCAATAATTACCCGACATAAAACAACAAATAATTTTGGTTTGATTTATTATATATTCATCGTATATAAAATGATTTTTATTAAACTAATTTTATTTTATCGACCCTATTTCATTTATTTAGGAATAATTAATCAAAATATAATAATTATTGAAGATAAAATGTACTGTTATGTACTTATATAAATACTAATTTAATCATATTACCATCATCAAATGTTTGTTTTTTTTAGTTATAAAATAAATAAGTTCTCAAAATGTTTTAAAATAATGTACAAAATTTTAATATCTTCATTATGCATTACTGCTCTATAATTAATTTTATTGTTTGCGCAATGCCGACGCTTTACATCCGAGAAATAATGATAAACTTTGTCGGTTCTGGCCTGAGTACTGGAAGTACGTTGTTCAATAATAGATATTATATTTTACATGAGCAAAATTTGCAACAGTAGCTACTTACCTATTATTTTTTTAATTTGTTTTTTTTTTTAATTATCCAATGCATTTAAAATATATGTTAAACAAGAAAAAGCTTCCCGAAAATAAATCAGATAACTTTGCAAATTAAGTTTGCGTTTTGAAGAAATTGCAAAAGGACGAAATAAGCGGACGGGCGAGTCGTCCCGCTCTCCTTCGCGTCGCGTAACATTCCCGAATTCTTATAGGTACGGCTTATATTTATTATACATAATATAATCTAACTTTAAATCACTTTCTTTAAAGTAAATTTATATTACTTACCGAGTTTACTCCAGTTAAAAGCACCAGAGCAGCCACCAACCTATAGCAAAATATTTCTCATTGATGAAAGATATTTATGAAATAAAAAAATATAAGTACCTTTGAAATATTAAGAAAAATTATTTTTAGAAATTATTTTATCAACACAGATTTCAGATTTTTTTATTATAATTTTTAACACGAAAAAATGATAACAATCTTACCATAATACGTGGACCGCCATGGCCCGGAGCGCGCAGCGCTAATGTCCCGTGCGCGCGCGCCGTTTGAGCCGGGATACTAAGGAAAAGAGAAGCAGAAGCTCAGGCGGCTGCCGGCCACCCCCG